>JAVVLW010004102.1:0-50000 GCA_034401795.1 Chaetoderma sp. LZ-2023a | reverse complement strand
GCACGCACGCACGCACGCACGTACGCACATTTACAAAGACAAGCACTCAAGCACACACGGTCGCACGTATGCACGCACGCGCTCATTACGACAAATGTACGCCACTGTGTGTCTGGGTGGCATCCGCAAGTTATTATACGCGGAGTACAAGCAGACTTTTATCGCCTGAAGATCCATTATGATCTCAGTTCGTATGAATTTCAAAATGTACACATGTTAAACGTAAACGTCATATATAATTTTAAAAGAATTTTTCATTGCCGCATTAATGACAAGCCAAGAAACGTTCGGGCGCGTACATATAATACGTGATATTTAACTGTTTAAACACACTCAATCTGGCCAAAAGAGATTCTGCAGC
Source organism: Chaetoderma sp. LZ-2023a (assembly GCA_034401795.1). Lineage (NCBI taxonomy): Eukaryota > Metazoa > Mollusca > Caudofoveata > Chaetodermatida > Chaetodermatidae > Chaetoderma > Chaetoderma sp. LZ-2023a. Next base: position 49,639 of record JAVVLW010004102.1, on the reverse strand, counting down.
CGTCTTGAGAACATGACAATTTGAAACACCAAGAGAAGACTATTTTTGAAATTTTGCCACTAGAATGACTGGCTCGCTAAACGAGCCAGTCATTCCAGTGGTAAATTTTCAAAAAATTATCTTCTCCTTTGTTTGGAAAAATAAATATTTTTCTGAGCAAAATTACATTTTTCTTGAACAAATTTGAGGGTTAAATGACATCGCTAGGAACTTAAAGGGTGGCATCTCATGCTTTAATATTAAATAATTATCCCAAACCAATAAAAAAGTAGTTATATTTTCCGTGGGTCTTTAATTTCACGACAGCTGTACAGGAAAGATCCTCAATATTTTTAAATTAATTTTACTGAAACTTGATTATTACGACGACAACGACGACGACGGCGACGATGTAACAACAAGTTTCATTACAAATTTGTTTCAACATATTCAACAACTTCTCCTGTAGAGATGACTTGAAATCGAGACACTAGAATTTTCGACAGCTCTCTGTCAAATTATTTTCAACATAGGCCCTATCCAACGGAACACCCCTTTCATAAAAATAATATGTCGTTTTCTGTTTGTGGTCGTTATAATATTATGGTCTGTACAAGTCGTGACCAATCATTTCAGCGAAAAGCTTTCAAAATATATTTCCCTACAATATTTACAATTTATATAGCTCTGGTAGGCGTATATCTACCTTGGTCCACGTGATAAAAGACTGAATATTATTATAAATCTCGCATGGTCTGTCTGTACATCAAAGATATATTTATTTGTCAACTCGCTGAACCCTGAGGTCCCAGAATCTCAAATTTCAGGACAGTATAATACAGATAAGCTGCAATGGCTTCCAGTCAAATTAGTTTCAAAATATTCAACAGAGAAGATTGTTTACACTGTAAATGATCATATTTGCGTATTCAGTTTCAAAATGATTAACCATTTAACACTCATATCAACCAAAAACGGCCTCTGCATTGGTCTTGAGAAATGTCCATTTGCAGACCAAGAGAAGACTGTTTTTGAAAATTTATCACTGGAATAACTGGCTCGATAACCGAGCCAGTCATTCCAAGATAAATTTTCAAAAATAATCTATTGTTTTGCAAATTGACGTTTTCTTAAAGGGTTTAATTGACAAGCGAATCACGACTCCAGCATCGGATAGAAAGAAATATCACAGAAATATACCCGGATGAAGAGTTCACTGGATCATCCTATCTACGTAGGCCTGTTGTTTTTTAATGTTCTGTCAATCTAAGTAACGCATAGATCTATCTCCAAACAGCAGTGCAGTGTAATTTATATGTCTATGGTATGTTTGTTAATGAGCTCACTCGCATTCCATTGTTTCACGTTTATTTCAAACTCTACAGGCTGGTAGACAGTTATAGTTACAGGTGGCAAGTGAATATATATCTAACCACATATGCTTTACCTTCTTCCACATGCAATATTACGCATATTCGGGCACTTGTTGGACGAGTTCTATAAAGATCTCTAAGTCATCATTACTAAGCTTGAGTATTCGAAGAACCGCTTGCCATTATGAGATAAATATGAAATTACTAAAGATAATTTACACTCTACTAAAGAAATTACGAGTAAACCTACTCTCTAAGACAGATCGAAATAGCCAGTTGGGTAGTAAATTTCACGCGTACATTGATGTCTGCATGCTTCGTCTGCATATATGGGAACAGCTCTCCGCTTGCTGTGAGCGCGCGGAAACGTTATTAGCAGATTTAAAAATAATTGAAAATAAATGGGAGTGATCACATGTGTCCGTAGTGCGTAATGCCTGTTGCGTACTGCATTGCGTATTTATCGCTTCATGGAGCGAAAAACACGCATCACGCATCACGTAATAAGCATACGCATTACGCATTATGCACTACGCAATGCGCACACATGTGTTCCCCGCTTTACCCATACACCTGCGCGCCTACTCGCGTATGCTTACGCGCACACGTATGCGCTTGCACGCCCAATAGCCCTACTATCACTCTCACCTCCCTCAATTCACCCTCGATCACTCAGACCTCATTTACCCATCCACCCACACCCTCGTCAGTTAGTTTTCTATCCCCCAACCGCCCCCCCCCCTCCAATCCACTGCCTCGCGTCTGAATTCGTATAAGATATTACAGCCATAAATTTGATTTCGTATTAGCATAGGCGTAGGAACTGGGCACAAAAGGGCCGATAACCACACATACCACCTAACGCACAACCACCCCACCCCACCACCACCCCAAACACCGCCCCAAAGTTTTGTCTCTCCCATACTGTATCCCTATAGCGCCTCCTCTAGGTTTTGGCCCCACCCATACGTCAGCACACACCGCCCCCCCCCTCCCCCCCCCCCCCCCGCCGCCCCCGTCCCACGTGTGTTCCTACACCCCTGATCAGATCAAGTCCTGGAATTTTCGCTGAGGAGGAACCAATTAAGTTTTTTAAATAATAATTTGTGACCAGAATTCTAAGCTATCCCAAAGATATTACCTGCGTGTGCTGTATTAGAGTGGAATCGCCCCCCCCACCCCCCCCCCCCCCACCCCTGTATGATCGGCGGCGTACGCCCGTGAAGATTATGACCACTTAGCGAGTTATTCATAGGAATAGAGGAATGCTTTTAGCTTCAATAATAAGGAAACCACTACACGCGACATATCTAGATAACCATTTACAGAAAATACACGATTGATTATTTATCATGCAACTTCATACAATGAACGTTCTGTCGAATATTTTGAAACTAATTGGATTTGGAGCTGTAGCTGCCTACAGCAGCAACCGCTCCCAGTCAAATTAGTTTCAAAATATTCAACAGCTTTCGTGTAGAATTGTCTTGAAATCGAGACATTGATTGGTATTTCATGAGATAAAGCGTTAAACTCGTCTTCAATCGCTCCCCCCCTATCCAGAAAGTGGTTTTAAAGGCAGATAAATATCAAAATGATGAATATTTTGAGAACTGCCATCAGGATCGCCAGAAAGCAACCTTAATCCTGTTGGGGTCCCCTGAGGTCAGAGGGCTGCATGTAGGTCTTAGCCACATCAGTCTTATATACAGTAGAGCGCCGAAATAACTTAATATTTTTCAAACACAAAATAATAAAATACTGTTGAATATTTTGAACATAATTGTTTTGGAAGCAGCAAGTTCTTTCAATCCAATTATGTTCAAAATGTTCAACAGAACATTATTTACATCGAGTTCAAAATAGGGATTTTTTTCGAAACAGACTTATTTATGAGCGGTAGTGTAGGTATGATATATATGCGTGTATCTTGAATCTATGCTTGATGATTAGAGAATCGACAAGCTTAAGACCCATTCAAATTCGCATAACCGCCCCCACCCCAGCCCACCCCACCACCACCCAACCCCCTTTCTCCAGCAAGGGAAGAGAACTAACGAACATGTATCTCGCCTGAAAACGCAAGTGTGCCAAGATGGTTAACAGCTCTTGACACACAATAGCCTGAGAATGGGCATGAATATATAGGATGAACGAACATGATATATAAACATAATACAAAAATCAATCAAACTTGGATTACCTTATGACTTTTGGATTTCAGGCACGAAGCCGCAACCGTCACGTCATGGCCCATCATGACTTTTACTGGTTGATATCCTCCTGCTGGCCATGTCTGTCAATCTCTATTATTAGAACTATGCTACTAAAGGAGAACGATCAGTGTGGTCCATTATCTAGCGTTCAATAATGCTAAGGCGAGTGGAGTGGCTGAGTCTGACATATCCCTCATATAGTAGTCCGTGAATGAGGACTCACTGTGCCATTGTGCAACTTTATCAGTGTGAAAATAAACCAACCTGACACCGCTAATTTCTGTACATGTCCAAATTTCCACACTTGTAATGATGAACTAAATTGTTGCACAGGATTTAACCCTTCTCAGTCATAAATACCTGGCACCCCAGATCCATGTATTGACGTAATCAATGACGCAATTGTTTGTTACCCTTTAACTCTTATTATTTTAACACACAAATTATCTCCATTATCCAAATATTAACTAACATCCAATGCAACGTATCCTGTTTTTTGGGAAATAAGGGTAGTGTGGCATTTGCGAGTCATTCTACTTTGCTAAGACTGCTGGTACCCCTGATGTGGGAGGGATAAAGGAGATCTGAGGGGAGTTGATGCGAGCGTGAGCGGTGCGGATCTAGAGATAGTGTTATAAGTTGGTAGGCCAGCAGGCATGTGGAGAAAACTATATTGTCTGAAGTAAACTGAACTGTAACTGGAAGGAAGAGTGATTTAAAAGTTAGGACTGCAAAGGAAGTGTTTTTTATCCTTTATACCTCGAGAACTGTTGCTATATAAGAATCATCGAGTTTGTGAATCAGTAACATTTCACCTGTCTCTTAGAGCCACCCTGTTTATGAACCAGTAACATTCTACCTGTCTATAAGAACCACCGCGCTTGTGAACCGAACCAGTAACATTTCACCTGCCTATTAGAACAATCATGTTTGTGAACCAGTAACATTTCACCTGTCTATTAGAACCAACGTGTTTGCGAACCAGTAACACTTCACCTGCATTCAAGGACCACTGTATGTCTAACCAGTAACATTCCGCCTGTCTCTTAGAATCACCATGTTTATGAACCAGTAACATTCTACCTGTCTGTAAGAACCACCGCCTTTGTGAACCAGTAACACTTCAACTGCCTATTAGACCCACCGTGTTTGTGAACCAGGAACATTTCACCTGTCGATTAGAACCAACGTGTTTGCGAACCAGTAACATTTCACCTGCATTTAAGGACCACTATTTCGAACCAGTAACATTTTACCTGTCTATAAGAACCCCCCGTGTTAGGAACCAGTAACATTTACCTGTACCTAAGAGCCACTGAGTTGGAGGACCACCACAGAGCGCCACATCTTCGTGAGGATTGTGGGATCTCTATTGTCACAAATTGGATTACACGTTTACTACGTCACATCGGGTCTTATGTTCCACTTCCAATTGGATTACTGCGTATTAAGCCGTACTGTGCCATATGTTTCAGGTTCCAGTGGATTAGGCGTTTTGTGGTCTATCGGCAACTCTTGATCAATTGAGATTGATCATACAGCAGATATATTCCTGTTAGCGGTCATTTGAACTTTAGAATCTCAGGACCGTAAACTGTTGGTGAATCTTCCCTTAGATACATGCCCGCGTTAATGAGGTTTGGTTATTTGAAATAATCATGGTCATTTCTGCGTTGTGCAGATGGGGGCTGGTGAGCTGTATTTAGTATTTGTTTGTGAAATTGTCAAAGAGATAGGTATATGAGAGAGAGAGAGAGAGAGAGAGAGAGAGAGAGAGAGAGAGAGAGAGAGAGAGAGAGAGAGAGAGTCCTGAGAGGGAATGGTTAGACATGGATGCTGCGCCATACGGCTTTTTATGGCAGATCTACAGATGCATATCATTTGACCATAGAGAGTTCATCTATTTCTTGTACTTAGTCAAAGCACTGACCGGACACCAGGCACTGGCATCATGATCATACCGAGTTAGTTTCGGTAAAAAGATCGGTTTGCGGGGATATTTAAAAGAGTGGCTCTTTGACATAAATTCTGCTCTTGGAAGCAGTCGCAGACCTTCTCCAGAGACATTACATCGGTCCTTCTCTACTGAAGGGCATGGATCTCACTGCGCCTTCGGGCTAAGGAAGCTGTCAATAGAAAGATCACCTTAAGAGTCAAATGCTTTAGACTAGCCGAACCCATGGGTTCGAAAGGGTGCTTGGCTATCACATTAAGCACCAAAGATAGACTCCAAACTGGAATAACTACTGGTTGTTTCGGTCGGATATTGCTCATTTCCTTCACCACGACGTTTAACTGAGCCACCTCTGGACTATCCCTGTTGACTAGACAAGGGATAACTGATGCCAAAGCTGAAATGTATCCAGCAATCGCGATGGGAGCTAATCCTGTAAAGAGTAGCTCACAGAGAGTCTGCTATTTGCTGAATAGTGGATTGAAAGGGATCGAAATCCTTTCCTTTACAGCATTCTGCAAATTTGTTAACCGTATTGTTATATTACTTGAAGGTTGCCCTCCTTCTTGTGGCTGCGTTTAAACTCGCAGCCTGTTGAGAAAAACCTTCTGACGTAGAACGTTGTTTGATAACATCCACGCTGTCAATTTGAACATTTGGGGCCGCTCGAGTAGGAAGTGGCCCTTGGCCTGGGAGGTTATGTTCGGAATCATAGGCAGCCGCACTGGATTGTCCAGCAACAGATTCAGAAGTTCCGTGAACCACGTCCTGCCGTGACAAAATGCCTCTATCTCGAATTTTCACCAACACCTTCGGGAGAAGGATGGTGGGTGGGTATACATATGCATGCATCCCTTTTCAGCTTATCACCAGAGCATCTGTACCGATGGTATTTGGACCTGGAATAGGCGAGACATAAGTCATGATTTGAGCATTTTCCTTTTTGGCGAACAAGTCCACATTGGGTTTGCCCCAATGCTTGAAGATCCTTCGTAGAAGCGGAAGGTTGAGAAACCATTCTGTTGGCTGAATCCTCTGTCTGCGTGACAAAGCATCCACCAGAATGTTCAATCGCCCAGGAATGTGAGCTGCTTTCAAAACAACCGAGTAATTCCTGCACCATTGAATCAAGTGCCACACCTTCTTACACAGTGTAGGTGACCTTGTCCCTCCTTGGCGATTTATGTATAATACCCCTGTCGAATTGTCCGACCGTATCAATTACACCTTGCCCCTGAGCTCTGGAAGAAATGTTTCCAGTGCCAGTTCCACTGCCATCATTTCCAACAGATTGATATGCAGTTGACTCTCTTGGAGAGTCCATGTGCCCAACACCTGGTGTTCTCCCAGGCAGGCCCTCCACACTCCTCCAGCATGTGCATCTGTATACATTGACAGCTGGGGTGGGGTGGGTGAAGCGAAACTCCTACTAGGAGATTCTGACGCTCCTTTCACCATGCAAGATGCGACATCATTGGCTCCTAAACCGCTACTGCTTTTGACAGGTGGTCTGTTCTCTGTTTCCACGGAGACGTCAAATACAACTGGATATGTCTTCACATTAGAGAAGCGTAAGGGATCACCTGCTCCATGGAGACAATCATGCCCAGAATCGGAATAAACCTCCTTGCCTGAATATGCTTTCCTACTCGAATATTCTGGAGAAAGGCGTGCAACTAGCCGAGCCTCGGCTCTGATGGATAAGCCATGCACTTTTCTAGATCGATTTGCATCTTCAGATAGACTACGAGTTGAGTTGGTGTCAATTCGGATTTCTCCTTGTTGACTATCCACCCTAGATCTGAAAGCAATTTCAGAATAAGAGCAATATCTATCTCTAATCTGGCTAGTGTGATAACCTTGATAAGCCAATCGTCTATGTAGGTGTGAAGCACCATATTGTCTTTTCTGAGAAACGCTATCACCGCTAGGACCACGTTGGTGAAAACCCTTGGAGCCATCGACAGGCCGAATGGGAGAACTACAAACTCCCAAACACGATTCTGAAATGTGAATCTCAGAAGCCTGTGACAGCCCCTGTCCATTGGATTGTAGAAATATGCATCCTTCAGATCGATTGATACACACCACATTTCTTTCCTCAATCCTGCCATTACCGTCCTCGGTGTTTCTATTTTGAGCAGAGGCGTATGGATAAACCAATTCAATGACCTGAGATTGAGTATGGATTTCCAACCTCACCCGCCCCCAACCCGTCCCGATCATAACCCCCCACCCCCACCCCCACCCCCCACTCCTGTGCCATGGAGAACAAGGAACATGTTTGAATAGAAGCATGGAGTGTTCTTCTTTACTCACTTTATTGCTCCCTTCAGAAGCAAGCCTGGCACTTCGTTTTGGATGGCTTCTAACTTGCCTGGCTCCCTTGGTACGGGAGTCCAGACTGGTGCCAAAGACAGATCTTGGGTAGGGATGTCCCACCACACTGGCATGCATCCCTGAGATATCCATCCCTGGACCATGCAGACTGTCTGACGTCACACCTCGCCAAGTCTCTATGAAATGCATGAGCTTTCCACCCACTATAGGCGCATTTACGCCTATGGAGGATGTCTGGTTCGCTCCCCCCCCCCCTCTTACAGAGGGAAACAGAGAACCATTTAGGGTCTCAGCTTGACTGGTCTGACTGGCACCATTGTTCCTGTTGCACAGGTGTCGTCCAGACAGATACGAAGGGAGCCACCATACCCTCAGGTACGGGCCACTCCATTTTTTCGCCCTTTGAGGACTTACCCTTAACATTCCCGCCCCTACCGCCACCACTAGGACATGCAGGGGCCTCCTTAGCTTTCTTCACCTTTTTAATTGGTAGTGGCGGCGACGGCCCAGCAGTCACATTTGAAGAAAGCACAGCTTTCGCTTTGCTCTTCTGCTTGTGTTTCTTGGATGAAGGCTGTCCGACTGATGGATTAGATACAGCTCCTAGTACGTGCACTTTCCGCACTAGCTCCAGCTGTATATTTACTGCCAGCCTGTTCTGCGCTATGTTCATGGAGTCCTCTAGGATGTCCCATGCTTGGCCACCGAAGATGCTAGGTCCATTCAGGGGGTCCCAAGTAACCTGTCCCTGACGGCTGCAGCAGGACGCATATGGGCAAGGACCATCTACCTCCTCAACTTGGTGACACATGCTTGCACCCATGCCACTGCGTCCATAGGCAGCACCAGGCCATCATTGACGCACGATGGCACTTCTGGTGGCACAGGGTGGCCTGCCCCTACTTCAGTCCACACCAACTGAAGCAAACGATAAGGGTGGCTGACTGCATTCATTTCCACTCTCAAACCCTCATCACACAGGGACAGGACTTCCTCATACGGAATCGGCCTGCATCCGCTCCACCCATGGCATGTCAGGCCGCAACAACCGCTCCTCCATGGCACTCTCATCCACCGACTCCAAAGAGTCATCACCGGATGAAGACACATTGGGGCCGTCACGGTGAACGGCTTCCCTACCTGATGGACCATTTACCGCTACTGGACCACCCACAAGTGGTCGCGAAGATGCAGAACCCGCCAGGGCCAAGTACGGAAAGAGGTTGCACCGCAGCCTTCGGAATAAGGGATGACACCAACGTAGGTAGGATGCTATGCAAGAAACCTTGCACAGTGGGCCCGAACCATGCTTGGGGTGTCAACCCTACTTCATCCAACTGTGGATGGGAAACAGCAACCTGGGCTGAAACAAGTGTTCCCCGATTTAATTTCCATCTACATGACCCCGCGTGCGACCAAGCCATATTCTTCTGGGACAGAAACGTTACCATTAACCCGGTAGACCACTCTGAACACGCATTACAATGATCGTCTATGTTACATTTTGAACATCGATAACAGACATCGTCCTTGTTTCCTACGAACTGCACTATGGAAGTGCGGGCTTGACCTGAAAATAAGCACAGGACTACAATAAGCAAGCGGATCAGAACAGAACGGAAGGCAGACAAACAATTTTCAAATATTTTAAAGAAATTATAATTTAACACTCCAGCACCCAAATACCTGAAACGTCACAACCAAGATCATGTAAGCTGGTGATAAGAACGTTAAAGGCCAAACACACACCCATAAATTAATCCTGCAGGATGTATAAACGAACCAGGAACCGTGTCGAAGACATTGCCGGTAAATTTATGAATCATTTCCAAAATTATACTTTCAGACGAATGACGAACACGACACGAGAAAAACAACAGAATGAATTAACCATACTGCTGTAGATCACGGTAGAGCCGGTAGAAACGGAATATCACACATCTAATCATGAATTTTGAAAATAACCGTTTATCGCAAACAGGACGGAAATTATACGCAAAACTTGACCAATAATTCATAAGTTTCTTATACTAACAAGCACGGAGCCACCAAGAATAAGATGCGTGATTAAAGAAACATATTTCCTAACGAAATAATCTGAGCTAAAAGGGTGTGACATCACCGGTCCCGCCCAGACCATCACGATGAACGACGTAAGCCGATTTAGTGTTAGAAAACAGTGCATTTCGCCGGTAAACAAACTAAAAAAACATTTCATACTGCTAGACCGCCGTTGCCGGTTAAGGAGGCGATCATAAATGACATTTTCGCTTTCTCATACATCCAAGTTCCGGTGAAATGGAACATACGATACACACGAAAATAGGAGACAAAGTCTCTACAATAACTGAATTACTGGTAGGAAATGTAGGACCTAAGTATCGCCGGCGTCTTCCATTGTAAACCAAGTAAATCAGATCGAAGAAAAGGCACATAATATACGGAAAAACACAAATAAAAACTTTGATATTTTCCATAAAACAAAATGGCGGTCACTCTTGTTGGCTATGCAAACAAAAGTGGCCGGTTCATGATTACGGGTACCCGGCTGTCGGGGTGGGCACCCGGTTCCAGGAACCGTCTAGAGCTTGTAAAATCAGAAGATTCTTAGGCCACAGCCCCATTGTAGCTGTTATCAATACGTAATGTATTGGTAAGTAGTGATCGAAGGAGAACGAACCAATTTGTTGCATGAGAAAGATTTCATTATTAGAGGTAATATTTACGCTGATGAGAAACTGAGATTGCTTAAAATACAACACTATATTACCTGTCTATAACGAGCTACTGCTTTTGGCGCCACCATTGTTTGGCCCAAAAACGTTACATATCATCCCAAACGGGTTGTATTTAAGCCACCGCCTGCTATTAACCCTCTAACAAAAACAGCTTCTGCAGTGGTCTTGAAAAATTTCCATTTGCAGACCAAGAGAAGACTATTTTTGGTAATTTACCACTGGAATGACTGCCTAGATAACCGAGCCAGTCATTCCAGCGGTAAATAAAAAATAGTCTTGTACTGGTTTGCAAATAGACATTTTCTATGAGAAAATTGAAATTTTCTCGAACAAATTCGAAGGTTAAAGGGTTAATGACTACTTTTAAATGGCCCATATAGTGACCGTTGTAGACAGGTTTGGAAGTAGGGTCTATCTATACGCAAGCCCTGACTCGCTTTGCGTGGTAATGATTCCATTTGTAGCTGACGTGCGATCTGCGTTATGTCAATATTATGATAACGATGTCTGTTCTTGGATCGTTGCCTTTCCACTCTACAGGAGAAGGAATATTCAGAAGTGAGTATTCGGTCTGCAGCCAGCTTCCCACACTGCATTGCGCTTACCGGATCACCACAGAACCCCGTCTCTGGGAAAAGGACACACCTCTCAGGCTATTCCCCCAATTACTGGCCAGGGCCCCCCCCCCCCCCGCAGTAGTTCAACTTCAATTTCAAGTTCATTTACAGCCCAGACATATGGGGATATTCAATGTATAATAACAAAATTACACAGTAACTGTTAGGTTATTACACAGTTTCATTGTCAGTGTTATTTTATACATCATCATAATCATCATCATCATCATCATCATCATCATCATATGATCATAATCATCTCCTCCTCCTCCTTCTCCTCCTCATCATCATCATCATCATCATCTCGATCGTCGTCGTCGTTGTCATCGTCATCATCATCGTCGTCATAAGCATCATCATCATCGTCACCACCACTACCACCATTATAACATAGCAATTTGGTGGTGTCATAATAAACTCGGCCCTGAAAGGTGTTTATATTCAGCGACATCCTCTACCAGCTCCTCAATATGGTGGGCACACGATGCAACATCTTGAAACTAATTTGACTGGGCGCTGTTGCTGCCATAGGCAGCAACAGCACCCAGTCAAATTAGTTTGAAAGTTTTCAATAGTATGTTCGTACAATAACGCTTAGTCCGTGTCGGACTATTAAGAGTTAAAGACGGGCCAAATAGAACCAGCCATGACGTAGTGATCCTCCACGCCACATAACTTTGTATGACGTCATATGGCGTCAGAATGACAGATGCATACTCAGGAAAGGTGAATTGCAAACGACCCCAAATTTTACAACTGATCATTATGTTTCCGTCTTAAGAGTAAACTAAATGTGTCCGGTCGGGTGGGGATGCGGGTGGGGATGCGACGGATGGAGGGGTGTGGGGTGGGGGAGGATGGAGGGGCGGTTGAGAGAGAGAGAGAGAGAGAGAGAGAGAGAGAGAGATCGTAGGATACTGGATACACCGTTTTATACATTTTGTGGAGTAACTCTGCGAGCTTTCTTTGTCATTTCCATCATTTCCGGTATTGTTATACAATTCACAGTGTAGGCCCTATAAAAATGAAGACTTCGGGCCTCTATCTCTTTGCGCGAGGAAACCTCGCTTGTTAGAGCTCTTACTGGAGTTTAGATTAAAGCAAATTTGAGCTCGTTGTTCAAATATTTTACACGTACCATCGATCGCGATTTTATTTGTATTCCTAATCAGATAAAGCGGTGCTTTGTTATATTCATTCCCGTTCACTCAGAATTAAGGGGTACAACGGAGCCAAATATGAAAGATGCTGACTGTTTGGACAGCAATTTGCATGAGAAATCCCGACGCTAGAGGCAGCAACAACTTTCAGGCAATTTGGTTTCAAATCAATCAGCAGATTGCATACTGCAAGTGCGATGTATAGTGCATATCGTGTATACATAATAGCATAGTACGGGAATATAGTTATCACGTTAATTCTTATTCAGTTTTCTTGTATTTTGAGCTAAAGTGTCGCCCGCCACAGCATCACCCCCCCCCCACACCCCCCCCCCCCCCCCCCCCGCTCCGCACCCCACCACCACACCATCCCCATACCCTCACTGAATTACTACTACAATTACTGCTGCTGCTACTACAACATAGAAACAGAATTGGCTGCTACTGCTATTGCTATTGCTACTGCTACTTCTGCCACTGCTACTGCTACTGCTACTGCTACTGCTACTGCTACTGCTACTGCTACTGCTACTGCTACTGCTACTGCTACTGCTACTGCTACTGCTACTTCTACTTCTGCCACTGCTTCTGCTACTTCTACTTCTCTTCCACTCTTGCCTCTGCTACTGGTACTGTCGCTACCGATACCGCTACCACTGCCGCTACTACTACTACTACTACTACTACTACTACTACTACTACAAGTATTGCAATCTCCGCTATTGTGGTTGACGTTGATGAGACTGTTGCTATGACAGTCATCCGTCAATCGATCTCGGTCTATTATTTATGTTGCGATCCACCCTGTAGCGTCAGCTCGGCAAAGAGCCCGAGGCGGCGTACACTAAATCCTCTCAGACGCTTACCTCGAGCTTAGGAGATCGTTCCTCACAATAAACCTTTATTTTTCCGCTCGCTCAGATCGCTCAACCAGCCTGCCATAACACTACGGAAAGCCGATAGTAGATAGATAGATAGTTTTGCTTTTAACTCTACGAGAAAATACACCGAAATAAGACAGTTTACATGTTGACACTGCGGTGGTTGAACATAATATATCGGAGTACGAAGTTGTAGAATTACAAGGTAGCAAGAAATTCGTTGATTGATAAGTATTTCGTCAGGTAGGGACCTACAATTTTCTAATGACTGTCTAGTGAAAATAGCGGAATGGTATTTTTGTAGAGCGGTATTTATCAAGCAGCTCGGTGTAAGTGGATGAATGAATGTTACTCAAGTGACGTTTAACCGTCTGACTGCCGCGAGATACCAGACGATTATTTCAATGGCCAATAACTCTGGATATGGTGAATATTTTGAAAACAATTTGACTGAAAATTGTTGGTGGCTCTGCCACTAACAATTTTCAGTCAAATTGTTATCAAAATATTCATCACATCCAGAGTTAAACTCAATGGAAAATGTAGTCTGCAGAAACTAAGCAGGCAGACAGTTAAAGCTGACTCAGTTTGTTCGAAAAGCGTACATTTTACAGGGAACACCTGTCAGGTAGTTTGTGTTTAGAAAGCAGACATTCCTTCGGTTTTAAATGTTTGTAAGTTACACAATTTTTAACGTAAGATCAGTAAGTCGGCCCAAATACGATATGGGATTGCTACTACTAAATCAGATTGTTTTGTAATCATTAGCAGGTTTCATTGTTTCATAATGGACCTTTCCAGTTTATCCATCCATCATATGACGACATGATTAACTACGTGACGTGTATGATGACGTCATAATCATGACGTCATGAATGACGTAGATAAGCACGTAACGAGCGCATAATTGGTGACGGACTAAGCGTTGTTGTACGAATTGCATGGCTTTACTATTTAACAAAGATACGGTTGGATATTTTGAAACTAATTTGACTATGACTTTGACTAAAGGTTCTATGAAAATTCAACCGGTTTACCCTCTGAAATCAAATTATCTCGAAGTTTAGGCAACAATTCATCAAATCTGTTGAATAATTTTGAAAATAGTTTGACTGAAAGCTGATGGCTAAAGTTATTTCTGATATAATAAATAATGTGTTGTCTAGATCTGAACTGGTTTTTGACAATTGTTACCTCTTTAAACAAAACACGACATTCTGCTGAATATTTTGAAACCAATTTGGTCTATATTGCTGTTGTTGTATTCGGAAATTCCTCCTCTTGATAGGAGCACCGTATAGGCCGACATCGTAGCCGCTGAGTGTGGTTGACAGCAACAGCTCCCTGTTGGCAGCAAAGCCTCCTGTAAAATTAGAATTCGTTTCAAAATATTCAGCATCTTTCTTGTATAGTGATCTTGACATTGAGACGCAGAGATTTTACGGGTTAACTGACACCTGACGGCACTGCAAATTACCATTGTACACCGAACAGTCGAATTTGTTCAATGGAGTACAGGGTGGCCCAAATTATATCTTATTTTACTTTTACCACATATCTGTATCGACCTGAACGGTACCGTCACTGTGTAATGTTGTCTGGGTCGTCGTTTAACTCTTTAGGACTCAAGTCGGACAAACGGATACTGCAGCTCTCTTGGGAAATGTTAATCTGCAGACCAAGAGAAGTCTATTTTTGAAAATTTCCCACTGGAATGACTGGCGCGATAATCGCGCCAGTCATTCCAGTGGTGAATTTTTAAAAATGGTCCTAAATTTAAAGGTTAAACGGTTAATAGTATTGCTCTATTGATAATTGAGTTAATTGATATGTTCTGAATGCTCTATTCTCAGAGGTATTCGATTTCAAAGGTTCGTGCCTTACATAGGCATACAAATTACGTTGTAGTTTAGTCTGTGAGTTAAAAACTTCGGTATTATATATCCAAGTGCCGCCTATAGGTTGGCAAACTTTGAAGTTCAGTGTTTACACGGTGAGTTTTCCCTATAATCCGAGCCACGCTCAGCCATTAGAAGAAACGTGTTTTTATCTAAGTTTGCATTTGCGTTCTGGTGGCTAAAACTAACATGGGATGATGGACTATTAATCTATACCTTGTCTTCACGTGTCGGTTTTCTAATCAATCTGGAATCTTAATTATTTGGTTTTCTACCGCTGAAACTGTATGCGTGTCTTATGTAAGTCTTCGTAGCGAACTCAGACTGGTGGTAACATCTATAGTCCTACAGTCGTCTCAACTTCCTGCAATAGTTTTCACAGTTCCAGTTCACGTCAGAGAACTCATTTGACGCTATTAGTTAAAATTTTTGGCGCTAGACCATTTATATAAATCAATATGCATGTATATCATCATCATCATCATCATCATCATCATCATCATCATCATCATCATCATCATCATCATCATCATCAACAACGACGATGATGGTTGGTGACCACCACCACCACCATACATACGACAGTCATCGAAAACGGCTGGCGGGCAAAAGGAGAATCTTCTTATAATCGTCTTCTCAATGGGCATGTAGGCTAAATGCTGTCTGTCTGTGCCTGCCTGCCTGCCAGCCGGCCTGCATGCCTGGATTGCTGTCTGTCTGTCTGTCTATGGACTGATTTGGCTAGCATTATTACACAGGAAAGGATGTTACCATACTCTAGGATTCCACAACATTGGACGTGATACGAATACAATTCGGAGAATTAAAAACCCGAAATATCTGCACAAATTTTAGAATATGACAAAAATGTGAGGGCGAGGGACTGCAACACATGGATGTTTTTGTCAGGCACGGTAAGAGAGGAGCATGTTCGACCCGTAGCGGGGGAAGCTGGTGGAGAATATGGCGCCCTCGCAAATCGTGGGGTGTCCTGGGATCTTTCCCCGTATAACTTAGAAATTTAGATGGTCTGAGCAAAGGCGTCTGCTCTGAGAAGCCATTTCCTGCATTCGGAGTGATAAACAAGATCCTTATTTTGCTTGCCACATAGAATAATTTAACTATAGGAAAAATCTTCAAGACCATTTTTCTGGTGGGCATGCAGGGAGTGGCAAAGCATTCTTGGAGGGAACATTTGCTGCCACTCCCCCCCCCCCACCACCACCTTGCCCCCACCACCGTCTCCATGTGGCGCCGTCACTGCTCGTCAATCTCTTATACCTTCTTTGTTAACATTTAAAGGGGCATATTCACACCAAAATGCTTGAAAATAAAAATTGTATACTTTTACAGCATTAAATTGTGTGCCTCGATGAAATGAAACGAAATCAATCTTAAGATATTATGATTGCATACCGTATAAATAAATTTCTTATTTTTAGTTGTGCATTTGAAATAGAAGCACGAGTCTCTAATTCAAATTCGCAACTTAAAACTTTTTATTAATTTATACGTGATGAAAGTTAAGATTTATTTCGTTTCATTCTATCTAGACCCACACTTTAAGCCTCTAAAAGTATATAACTTCAACAATTTTATTTTCAGTCATTTTTCTGTGACTATTCACCTTTAATTCGTAGATTTTACACGTGGGCCTCCCCACAGAATAGTTCTTGTTTAGGTGACGTGGTTGACTAATTTACTCAAATTGGACAGGTGTAACAAATTACGTGCCTCCCATTAGTAACTTGACTCTACTATTTAACGGTTTAACCATTATGCTACAGACAAGCAACGACACGTTTGCCCTTTGATCAAGGGAATATTATTTCGAATATTTTAAAATTAACTTGACTGCGAGCTGTTGCTGCAGTTCCAGTCAAATTTGTTTCAAAATGTTGAATAGTTTGCCTGTATAGTTGAGGTGTAGTTGAGTCATTCGAATAGTAAGGGTTAAAGGGTTAATTAATTTATTAGTCGTAAAAAACGTAAATGGCCGTTTGTACTCCACAATAATATGGGGAACTCACATACCAAATTTGGTTCAATTTCGTCCATTGGTGTCAGAGCAGTTGCATTGCAATCAATTTCATGACTATGTGACCCCATCCCCATCTGGGGCGGGAAAAATGTTAATGTGCTCATCCACTCCACATTGATATGGGTAACTCACATACTAAAGTTGGTTGAATTCCGTCCAATGTTTTCGGAGGAGTTGCATTACAATCAATTTCTTGACCTTGTGACCCCCATTCCCCAGCCACCCCTAGGGGCGGGGATAAATGTAAATGTGCTCATATACTCCGCATTGATATTGGTAACTCACATACCAAATTTGGTTGAATTCTGGTCAACGGTTTTGGAGGAGATGCGTTACAATCAATTGCCGCATGTTAAAATTTGACCCTTTGACCCCTACCCCACCACCTGGTGGCTGAGCCAAAGGTAAATGGCCTCATGCTCTCTGCAATCATATGGGTAATTCACATATCAAATGTGGTTGCATTCCGTCTAACGGTTTCATAGGAGTTGCGTTACAAGTGATTTGACCTTTTGCACCCCCTACCACAGTGGGGCGGAGCCAATTGTAAATATTGTTTTGCAAAGCGGAATCATATGTGTAACCCAGATCCCAAATTTGACTGAAATCCACCCAACGGTTTGGGAGGAGTTAGCATGACGGATGGACGGACAGACAGACGGACAGAAGGACGGAAGCGATTACAATATCCCCGCCGGTTTTTTTTAAACCGTGGGGATAATACTAATAGCGATCTTATTATTTAGTCCATGGTCATACCCCCTGATATACAATCCATTGCCATGGTAGATTGAACATTAGAACCTTGGATGATAACTTTTTAGTTCGCATGACCTTGAAGGACCGGGTGCTGCTACTGATGCGCCATAGCGACCGCCAGTTGTCCGTCTCTCGTGGTCCTTTGTTGTTTGTCAACCTTTTCTTTAAAGAGCTTCTCATGAACAAATCAGACGATTTAAACCAAATCGCGAGCACCGACAACTCTGTGCCAATTTGCTTGAGAGAGAGAGAGAGAGAGAGAGAGAGAGGGAGGGAGGGAGGGAGGGAGGGGGAGAGAGAGAGAGAGAGAGAGACTTGTTCTAGCCGCAAGTCCCACCTAATATATGACAGTATAGATATCCTGGTCATTCCGACCTCCTAAGAAGCATATCAAGTAGTCCGTATGAATTTGGCTGGACATTTCGAGCGAAATATTTCTTGGAGTCGTCGATTCCTTAACATGCAGCAACGACTACGTGTCAAATCATTCTGCAAATTGTCGATAGAACTTTACTAATTGTATTATCATGTGGTAAATTATGGTTATTATCAAGACTTTAGCATAAAATCGGTTAATTTCGTTACAACCCACTGCTCACAAGCAATTTGAAGCGGTAGGCCTATATCACGTTGCAGACGACATTGCATAAATATTTAATTTGCCTTTTCCATTGTCTGTTCACAGATGGGCATCAGTTTTGATATCGCCGTCTGCTTTCCATTCAAATTTGCCGGAAACGGATGGCTCCGCTCCCACTAGCAAGACTTAATTCAAACATGGCGTTGACAAACTACGTCATCGTTTTATGTACACTTTTGTATTACGTCACATCCGACAGTACTGGTTTCTATGCCGACAATGGATTACGTCAGACGGTGCTCGTTAAGAAAATGCCAGGAAGGGAACGTAAGGCGATGCAGCGCGAGATCTTGAATCTGCTAGGTCTTCATCATCGACCGAAACCAAGCACCCATGTGACGTCACTCTCCGCGCCGATGTATATGTTGACGTTGTATAAGACTATGCGCATAGATGAAGATGGGGATATCCCTTTGCTAATTGGTAATACAACCATTGGTGGGTTTACTGGTGTTAACAGCTCTGACGTCATCATGAGTTTCGTTAATCACGGTAAGTTCGCCTTCGGCTATGTTGATCTATCTTGATAATGGATTTTTCCAAGTTTATCTATCAATCAAGTGTCGTCATATGATGCCATAACCAACTAAGTTACGTGTAGGATGACGTCATAATCATGACGTCATGAATGACTCAATATAGTCCGTCTTAAACGTCCGACACGCAAGAATTGTGTGTCTCTACTATTTAATAAACATGCTGTTGAATATATTGAAACTAATTTGACTTGGCGCTGTGCTGCCGCCCAGACATATTAGTTTCAAAATATTTAACAGCTTACCTGTATAGTTTTCTGGAAATTGATAGTTCAATTCAGTTCATAGATCGATCGATCCCAACACTGATGAGGTGTGGGTGAAGCTTAGATAAGGATAGACGGGACATAGCCAAAATTGGAAAGGTCCATTTCTGTGCTATAGACCATTAATGATCTAACAATAAACTCGGACCAGTTGCCGGTGATCTGAATGTGAAAACACATATTTGTTCAACTGATGGGTCGATTTATTTGACGGCCATATTGGATGACAAAATTTTGGAAATATAATTAGATTGATGGATATTTTAAGTTTATTCAAGTGTTGATGCGCGAATAAACATGGCCGCCATCAACCAATCAAAAGAGAACTTAAATTGTTAGTTGATGAATTTTGACAGCGAACCGTGTTAACGCTTAACGCGGGTTACTGGGCCGGTAGGGAACCAATACCGGACCAATACGGCCCGGTATTGATCCAGTAACGCCCAGTAACCTGCGTTATCATGAAGTATGAAGATACTCTTACGTGTATTGCACATAATGCATATTGAATATGTATTTGGCACCGTTAACTCCGATTGATCAATTTATTCGTCGGCCATATTGGATTCTGCGCTATTTTTTTAAACACTTAAGACAACTTCTCGGAAATCACTCACCAATAGAGCGATCCGAGCTGTCAGTCAACTGTTACAATCAAGCATATGACGTCACAATCAACAACGTTACGTCAGAATCAATTGCGCCATGAATGACGCGATTTAGTCCGTCTTAAACGCTAATACCGTCAAGTTGTACGATTTGTATGTCGTTACTATTTAATAAACATGCTGTTCAATATTTTGGCATAGGTAGCAACAGTACCCAGTGAAATTATTTACATAATATTCAACACCTTACCTATATAGTTTTCTGGAAATTGAAATTCAGAGAGAAGAGAGTGCAGGGATCCAGGCCTGTGCTGTTACGGTAACCTGTTGAAAATGTGCTCCATGATGTTGCCTTAATTTATTTTAGGGGACCTGAAACGGGTTACCTTAATCTGTTGATTTTAGTATGAACATCACTGAGCTTTCTAAGGTTTAGGTTACCATATGTCGCCTTAAAACATATAAGGCAACCTATTATGGGTTACCATTGGAAATATTACAGTACAGGCCTGGGGATCGATCGATCCCAACACGGACAAGGTGTGTTGGGAGCTTAGCTAGAGATGGGCGGGGCATAGCTAAAAACTGGATTCCTCCATTTTGTTGAATATTTGGATTCGGGCAATTCAAGCTTCAACTCGATTCTAACGTGTGCCTAAAAATGGTATTTTAAGTTCGTTCAAGGGAAATTGATACGGTAAAAACATATAACCGCCATTGACAAATCAAACTTGAACCTTTGTTAGTTAATACATTTTGAAGCGAAAATGATGATATAGGTGTTGGGGCTTGCTGAATAGAAATTGTTCACCTTACAATCTGACTGAACGAATATGGTGCATGTACACGGCTTTCCATTTCGAACCCATGTTCATGGCCAGATTACCCACTAGGCTACGTAGGCTACAGCCTAGGGCCTCGCCCTTAAGGGGACCTCGCGCTTTAAACAAAATAAATTTTAAAGGGTTTTTTCTATGGGCTATATAACGCAAGGAAGAGACAAAATCGGTACCATCTACATTACAGTAATGCAGTCGTCTTGATTAATGTCTATTTGTAGTCCAAGAGAAGCGTATTTTTGAAAATTTACCACTGGAATGACTGGCTCGGTAACCAAGCCAGTCATTCCAGTTGTACATTTTCAAAAATATTCTTCTAGCCTGACATGAGAATCATATTTTCGTAAATTTCACACAAGTAAATTTACAAAAATTGTCTTCTGTTGGCCTGAAGAAATTATAATTAATAGGCCTAGAATTGAATCCCAGAGCGTCTAGATTTAAAATGTTTCCGTGGGAAGACCACCGTACCCCCTGGTGAGAGGATGTCCGTCACCCACTCGAGCTCTGCCCACTTAGGGGCCCAGCCTAGGGCCTCGTACCACGTTAAGCGGGCACTGCCCACGTTATCGTGTCTTCGAATACAATTTTTATTTTAGATCTACAATTTCCCTGTTTCAAAGCCAAATCTTCACATATCTGTATTACATTTTTGTATATTTCTAACCCAGATTCTGTCCTTCCGGTCAGAACTTTGACACTTCTGTTAAAGGTTTTGCATTTCGAGCGCGGATCGTAATATTTTTTGTCAGAGTTTATAGATTTCTATACAAAAGTCTTAAGTGTTTCAATTTCAAAAGAGGTAGGCCTTAAGAGGAAAGCTGTTGAAGAGACAGCGAGAACTCCCAGTCCAATTAGTTTCAAAATATTCAACAGCGCGTTAGAGTTCTTCCAGTTCAGGTAAACCTCTTTGAACATTATGTACCTACCTGATTGTTCTGTTCTTTTCAAAATACGAAATTGTTCCAATTTTATTTCCAGCTGGCAAAGTACGACACTTGCGTCACGAACGCGAGAGATCTTTTTATTTTGACTTCAGCGACGTATCGCCCATGGAGTCGGTGACGTCAGCAGAACTGAGGATATACAAAGAACGATCTCAGTGGGTGATGGGCAAAAGCAAATGTACCATCCATCTGTACATGGTGAGGGAGGGAGACGATCCAGAGTAAGTAAACAAGCTACACGCGTGCTGGCGATGGTGGGGCTGCTGCTGCCGCTGCTGCTGCTGCTGCTGATGATGATGATGATGATGATGATGAAGGTGATGATGAAGATGATGATGATGGGCATGTCGGTGCTGGTGCTGATTGTTGTTGTTGTGTTGGTGGTTGTGGTGGAGGTGGTGGGGGGGGGGGGGTGTTGGGTGGGAGGTGGTGATGGTGGTGAGGTGCCTCTGTGTGTGCGCGCACACGTACCTGTGTTTTGGGGTGGGGCGGGAGTTGGTGATGATGATGGTTGTGGAGTGGGTGATGATGATGATGATGATGATGGTGATGATGATGACGACGCGGGGATGAAGATTCTAATGATGAAATGCTGATTGTGACAACTGTGATGACTCACCGGTGGCGGTGGTGTTGGTGAAAGTCAACAATCAATTAGGCCTATTGCATATTTATAAACAAGCTGTATGGGATATTTGCTTTGCTTGTGGACATGAGCTATGGAATTTGCGTTAGTTTGAACAATTTGATTTTAGAATATATAAATAGTCAAACCTGTCTATAGCGGACACACAATTTTTGGAAGTGCCACACTTAGGACTTAGAGGGCCCTGTGCAAAGTTTCTGAAATTTTTATCCGGAGCACTTCGGCTTGGAATTATCATTAGCTAGGATCCAATTTCAATCGTAATGTCCCCCACCCCCCCCCCCCCCCCCTGAGTTCAGAGTGATGTGGCATTTGGCCACATTAGTCTTAAACAGGACAGCTTAGTAATAATGTGAGATTTCGTACGCAAAATAAAAAGGATATTGTTGAATATTTATTAGAACATAATTGGATTGGAAGGCATTGCTACCATAAGGCAACAATGGCTCCCAATACAATTATGTTCTAAATATTCAACCGAATAGTTCTTTTACATCGTGTTCAAACTCGTGTTGTTTTGCAAACATGTTAGCTTATTTATTAGCAGTAGTAGAGGTGTGGCATCTATGCGTGTAACTTGAGGTTATTCAGGGGGCCCAAAAATTAAGATGAAGATGAATCTGTGTCACATTTCGGGGTGTGGGGGGGGGGGGGGTGGGTGGGGGTGGCCTGAATATTTGGGTGTCCTGTACAAATGCACTCGTTGCACTGTCTTATGTTCGGCCCTGCTTTTTGGGCAACATCATGTTGAGTCTTTAAGACTGGTTGTCGTAAGACCACTCCACCCGTCTTAACGAACCGTCATACTTTTGGCCCCAAAGCGTTATTTACCGGAGCCAATGAGTTGTATGCATATTAGCTAACTGCATGCCACTGATCAATGGCCAGTTTTTGAGGACCCACGTAGCCTACGATGTCCATTATTTCCAGGTGTAGCTGTATTTGAATTATTGGTAGCATATGTTTGGCAAAATAATCATTTCTAATTCACCTTTATGTGTATGAGTCTCCATTCCTAACTAGTGCTTAGCGTGAATCCTGGTCTTGTTATTTCAGGGATAAGTACTTAGACTTAGAGACAAAACTTACACTGGAGACGGAATACGAAGGATGGATCTCGTTAAACGTGACAAGAGCCGCTGAAAGTTGGACATATTTCCCTCAATCAAATCTTGGCCTCTATTTCAGAATAATATGGAAGAACGGTTGGTATAAGACGATAGATATCAGGTTGTTTTTTTAACGCCAAGTTAAGGTATGGTGTCTTTCCGGCCTTGTACGTACGTAAGTGTGGGTGTAAGTGTGCGTAAGTATATGGTACATGTATATATTACCCATATACCGCAGCTTACTGGGTCGATACTGTGCCGATGCTGAAAGTATGGGCCCCGGTATCGTCCCATCATCGGCCCAGTAAGCTGCGTTTTCAGGGTACGCATGCCGCTAAAATAGGAATCATAGGGCTGCTTTTGATGCTGGAAAATGATCGAGGGTTGTTGCGCATTTTAAATCACGGGAGACAACTATTACCCCTATGCTTTACGCCTGTACGAGTGATCTCCCTGTCTAAACGCAATAATTACTCCTGCATTCCGGCGTTATTTGGACATATTCCGACTTGTCAGTCAGTTGTGGGGTGAGGGTTGGGGTATGTGTGTGTGGATGGAGATTATGAAGGTGGGTGGGCGCGCAGTGGAGGCGCGGATAATTTCAAGCGAGATAACGCTTGAAAATTTCTCACTCTGCCACGCGCCCAGTACACCACCTCCCCCACCCCTGGATCCGCCACTGCTTTCAGGCTGCATGTATTACACATAGAAGAATCCAGCTTTAGCTATGCCCCGCCCATCGCTTGCTACGCTCCTCCCACACTTTGCCAGTGTTGAGAGCAATCGGTCCTTGCACTCTCTGAATCTCAATGTCCGGAAAACTATACAGGTAAGCTGTAGAACACGTTGAAACTTATTTGGCTGGGTGCCGTTGCTGCCTATGTCAGCAACAGCGCCCAGTCAGATTAGTTTCAGAATATTCAACAATAGTTAGACATACAATTCGTACAACTTGAAAGAATATTAAGAGTTTGTGATGGAGTAAATCGTGTTCTTCAAGACGTAATTGATTGTGGCATCAGCCTACATGTGGCGTAGTTGATTATGACGTGGCAAGGCTAGAACTAGATCCTTCTTATTAGGGTATTCATTTTCGCCTATCACTGTGTTGTACATATATCTATTCCCTGATGGTGCAGGTTACCAGGCCAACACGGGACGGTAACCTGCACGAATGCATGAATGAATGCTAACTTATACTCATAAATTGTTCTTAGGAATAAATCACTTATAACCATGGAATATAGGTACGCGAAATTACTGCCTTCTAAAAGTAGTGGTTTGCTCCTTCCCCATCAGAATATGTCCATTCACTAAACTGCTTCAAAATCACCTGTTCTACCTCAAATACCAAGAGCCGGAACCACGTTTTGGCCTATTATGATCCAATTTCACCCAGACATCGTCCATTCTGGTTGTCCAGGTAACTGCTATTACTCGTTGTAGCATACATGCTCCAACTGTACCCTGCACACTGGAGATATAATATGTATTAATTTACTACTACCGTTGCATTTAGTATTTATCTTCTGCATTATATTGTCATTTACTGTCGGGCTATATCTATGTATTTAGAATTTGTGCCGATAAATGAATTGAAATAGTGAATGATAATATCGGAAGTATATTCTGTCAAATGTAATTGACGTCATCTTTCGTAACCAATGAATTTATAATATTGTACAGCTTGAAGACAATTTGATTGAGAATTTTAACGGAGCATTTTACAGAATCGTATATATTATGTTATGTTCCTATAATCCTCCTCTTTATAGGAGCACCCACCGTAGTGGTAATAGTTAAAATCGGATAATAACCAAAGGAAAAGAATAAAAGCAAGTAATAAACAAGGGAAAATTAAATAAACAAGTACAGAATAAAACAACACGTTAAAACTAGGTAGAGTGGTTGAACAAGAGCAGTGCAGAATAAAACAACAAACCAAAACTAGGTAGAGTGGTTGAAAAAGAACAATATACATTCTAACATTAAGACGCATTAATATCTAAGAATTTATCATAAGTTTAAAACATATTTGAGTTAAAATAAAGTACAAACTTACTATTTTATGCTTTGGTAGAATAAAAGTGCTAAGGCGTTAATCGATTTTAAGAAAACACGAAAAGGTTTAGATGTCCAAACTGAAATCCAGTATTAATTGGTTGATTCATCGCAAGTTTATATTGGTAGCTAACTTACATTTTATTCCAGGTCGTATTATTCCACCAAAACGCTTTGGGTTTGTCGGTAGAAAAGGGCCTGAAGACAAGCAACCATTTATGGTTGGCTTTTTCAAAATGGGAGCTGAAGTTCATGTCCGACGCACTCGGTCTGCCAAGCGACGTCAGAAGAAGAAAAAACAACGGGATGATATAACGTATAATGACGAGGCTTCTTGGAGCTGGGGAAACTACCGTAAGTGCATGCGTTGGTGTAGGCACCAACCTGTTGGTGGGGCTTGGTGGTGTGGTACTCCTTCCTTGGTTACAGATAGTTTGAGTCGCCAACGCACATGGGAGAAGCTGGCTCAATGGTTAGCCGACTGGCGTTCTTTACTATCGATCCTATGCCCATGTTCCAGAATCTCTCGTTATGTTAGTGATATAGTTACAGCATACTAAAGCAATTGGTTTAACGCTATCGCTAGCTAACTATAGCTTCGGGAACATGGGCCCAGGTTCGTGTCTCTGTTCATGGCTATCTCGCTATTGGTTGAAACATGGGCTTCACTCCTCAATGCTTCTCTCCACCCAATGAGTAGCCCTGTACATGTGTATCGGTGTAAAGAGTAGGTGGTGGTGGATTTATTGTGATAAAACCTGAAAATGAAGCCAGCCTCGATATGGCATGAATGGGACCTAAAATTTAGGGAGTTGATATATGCCAATCAAACTAATAATTTCTTGATACTGGCCCCCACTCCTGACATATAATTTGGCGGGGCGTGTCTATCCAGAATTCTGGCAGGTGTGGGACTAGTTCGAGTCTGCGCTGACCCTCAAACGCCCTGTGGCTGATATTTAGATGGACATGTTGGGCCTGGGAGGTGTTCCCGGCCCGACATATCCATCTAAATATCAGCAACTGGGCCGTTTCCCAGGCCCAATATGTTCATCAAATTATCTGTCACATGGCCGTTTGAGGGCCAAAAGGAAACTGGGCTCGGCTAACCGGACGCCTTTTTCCATTGAGTGATAGTGTAATCACTGCCATTAAATCGCGCCAGACGTCCCCCATAGGTTGTCAAATTTAGCAGGAAAGACATGGATGTGTAAGCCCAGTGAGTGCATGTTTATGCTGACTTACATATTTTGCTCATTGTGTATGCGTGTGAGTGCGTGTGTACGCGTGCTTGTGTGCGTGAATGCGCGTGTGAGTTTCTAACTCTTTCACATTCACGTTAGACCTACAAATCTTCAATTCTTGTCTTGTTCCACAGATTACCGATACGGCAAGCGTGTGTGCCAGAGAAGATCGCTCTATGTCAGCTTCCATGACCTCGGTTGGAAGGTTGGTATTAACAAGGTTCATAGTGGTCCTTGAAAAGGTGCTTGAAGTCAGAATTTATTTTCCAGGGTCCTTAAAAGTGCTTGATTTTAGCGAATTGTCTTGAAAGTGCTTGAAATTATGAAAACATATTTCGTGAAAGTTGATTTACATGTGTTCATTTTCGAGATTTAAGTTAATTTGACCATTGTCTTTAACCCTTACTACACTGATGTCAATATTATATCTTTTTCTATGTTAATAGCAAAGAAACCGGTTAACATTTTTCAACAATTTTGGTGGACGATATTGCTGTCTTCGACAGCACCATCTTCCACCAAATTTGTTGAAAAATGTACACCAATTAATCCTTTAATTTAATTTGAAATTTGAAAATTCTGACTGTGTTACGGGTTAAAGAAGATATTCTATCAACATTGCTCTCAAATTCAGATTGCATTACTTAAATTTGTATGCGATTTATGGGCAAATTCGGCAGCAAAATACTGTATGGATAGTGTCAATCACTCGGAATGCAAGAAATGGTTTCTCAGACAATCTACCATGAAGAAAATCATGTGGAAGGATCCTCCAGCCCACACGCAGTACATCCGTCATTGTCTCTAAGACGTCCTTGAAAATGTTTGATGAAACTCCTGCAAAGTGCTTGAATTATATCTCAGGCCTTGCGACTATGAACAGATCAATTAGCAGCGGAAACATCACATCATCAACATCGTCGGCAGTGGCAGGGGTACCTGCAGTTGCAGAGGCTCTTTTTGTTTTAGCAATCATAATTAAAGTTTTCATAAATTGATAAATGGTACAGATTTTAAAGAAATCGTGGAATAGTCATTACATTATGGGCACGATAAGGAACTAGAAGTGTAGACACCTTTTAGATTTAGGTTGTGTTGGCCATATTGTTTTTAACTATTGTCTAGGCTGGCAGGAAATTTCTGTATGAAAGCCCCCCCCCCACCCCTGCTGTCTCGATCAGTCACCAGCTAATTTCTAAATAGGAAACATGTAGAGACTTAGACAATCTGATAACCTAAGGCACAGACTTACAAATTGCAATACGTTCAGTTATATATGCATGATTTTTAGTAAGCATTAGTTTTGTAAAATTGAAAATCAAATGGGCTCCTTTATTACATGGGTAGATTTATTTTGTAATAAATAGATCATTTTCGATTTTGAACCATGCATCCGTGTTAAAGTCACCGGTGAGCTGAGCGTATCTCAATGAGAGCGATTCGGAATAATTTATTTTGTGTTTTATCAATTTTTAGAGCTCACTGGAATGGCTATCACTACATTAAAAATATGCTCATAATTTCATATTATTAATTTTCCAGGACTGGATTATCGCCCCTGATGGATATGCCGCTTTCTACTGCCAGGGGGAGTGTTCATTTCCACTTGGCGCCCACATGAATGCTACAAATCACGCCATAGTACAAACTCTTGTTCACCTCATGACACCATCACGTGTTCCTAAGCCATGTTGTGCTCCAACAAAACTAAGTGCTATTTCTGTGTTATACTTTGACGATAATTCTAATGTGATTTTAAAGAAATATCGAAATATGGTTGTGAAATCATGCGGATGTCATTGAGCGGTGTATTTGGAAATCATGACAAAACAATTGATCAAGATGGAGGATTTCTTCATAGATGGTCAAGAGAATAATTCTTTAGACAACTGACCAGGACTATAATGATTAAGTCGTTCAGATTAAGTCATTCAGATTTCTAAATTGTTAACCGCAAGGACACTCCAGAAGACATTTTCTCTGTCTTTGTCCGTTAAGTAACTCTTCAATTCTTTAAATTCCAGTGTCACAATTTCCAGATCGCTATACAGGAATGCTGCAGAATATTTGAGACTAATTTGACTGGAAACTTTTTTTGCCATATGCAGCAGTAATTTCTGAGCAGAATTAGTTTCAAAATATTTAACAAAATATTCTATAAACGTGCAAAATTACTGAAAATAAAATTGTTTAAATTATATACTTTTAGAGGCTTAAACTGTGAGCCTATATGTAATGAAACGAAATAAATCTTAACATATGATGATTTCATTCCATATAAATTAATACAATTTTTTAAGTTGCGAAATTGAAATAGAGGCTCCTGCCTCTATTTCAATTTCGCAACTTAAAAAATTATATTAATTTATATGGAATGAAATCATCATATGTTAAGATTTATGTCGTTTCATTACATATAGACACATAATTTAAGCCTATAAAAGAATACAATTTTAACAATTTTATTTTCAAGCATTCTGGTGTGAATATACAGGTTGAAATAATACCGAATTTGTCGATTCTATTTTAAGAGTTACACAGGCTGTGTCTTCAGTCTTATATTAACCGAATGCTTGGCCAATGCACAGACTGTCATACCATTTGCATTTTGCTATTCCACATTCAGCATACTATCAAAAGCATTGTCAATTTATGGGTACTATCAACTCAGTATAAAAGTACCAGTAAGTTAGACATAATCCATTTAGGTGTTACCATTATGGAGACGGGTCTGTAAAGAGGAAGTGCAATACTTTGTGATAGTACTGATGATGGCGTCATCAATATTAACTTCCATATGATCTGAATCACGTGGTTGACCATGTGGTTGTGATCATGGTGATGTGACCACATGATTGAATCGTGGATATTGTGTATTGTTAATGCAATTTACTATGTTCTGAAGTTGAGGTTGAACTGCCTTGCCGAAAGGTAAAGATTATGTCTGTGATTTTATACCAGAGATATGAAAAAGTATTAGAGATTTGACTTCTGTAATCTCACATCTTCTAGCCAATATAGCAGAATTCAAAGTTAGTATCATTTAAGATTAACTTACGTTATCTTGACTAGCTTTCACACGTAATGGACCGTTCTCGTTTTAGTTATGCCACACCCATCTCTAGCTAAGCTCTACCCATACTTCACTCATGTTGTGATCGATGGATCCTTGAACTCCCTGACTATCAATTTCCAGAAAACTATACAGGTAAGCTGTTGAATACTTTGAAACTAATTTGACTGAGTGTTCTTTCTGCCTATGCAGCAACAGCACCCAGTCAAATTAGTTTCAAAATATCAAACAGCATGTTTGTTAAATAGCAAAGACATAGAATTCTTAAAATGTGTCGGACTATTAAGCGTTTAAGACGGAGTAAATCGAGACATTCATGACGTTATGATCATGACGTAATCCTACTGGTCACGTAGTTGATGTCATATGACGGATGGATAAATTGGAAAAGCCTGATGTGCTTCATCACGCATGATGAAACGCCTGATGAAGCACATGTATGTGCGAAAGCGTGTCTAAATAACCTAAGTTACTCTTAAAAGGTAGTACTCTTGTATCATATTTTATTGTCTATGTAACCACACAACGCAAGACCAACTCGACTACCTAGCCTTTCTCATTTTTTAGCCAGACTACTGAGAATAGTTTCAGTATTGTCAACGAAATACTTACCATATCACAACGAATGACTAGCATTTGGTATGTGTGTTGAGGAAAGGGCTTACCGTATGTAGGCCTATGTTGTCAATGAGGGTGGGGGTCAGCCATTTGTCAGAAAAGAATGTACGATTGTTGATGTTGTAATTTTCATGACGAAGAACTGGCCAATGTTCACTCCTATACCATTTTGCCATTTTCGATTTAGCTATGGAATCGAACCTGTCAATAACAGCCACCTACCTTATTGGACATATGAGTGGCATTTTAATACTTAAGCCTTTCATATTTGAGTTTCTCATTTTCAGTCATCTCAACCAGTTCCAGTAAAATTCGTTTTCAAAATATTCAACAGTATTCCCTACATCATGAAGAATTTGTCATTTCTGGTCTTTGGGAGTTAAAAGGGAATCGTCCATATTGAAGAACTATCAACACCCACCGCACTCCACCACAAACAAGCAATTTTTCAACTTTTTCCCATAGCAAAAAGAGTAGTTAGAAGAGTTCATCCATTCAGCCTTTTCGACAACATTGAACTATCCACCACAAAATCAAAGAATCTTTTTCGATCCACTAGGCGAAACTCCAACCCAAAGTCCCTTAATTAAAACTTGAGATACCAGACATACAGACAGGCAGATGGACAGAGAACCATGGTCATTACAATTTGATTTCACGCCGCTTTGTGACGATGCTAATGTGTGTTAAATTAAACCTTTAACTCTTTCAGACCAGAAATGAACATTTATTAGCTCACTTGGCCCACAGAGCCAAGTGAGCGTATGCCATGGTGGACATGCGGTGTCTGTCTAAGGGCTGTCATCCGACGTCCGTTTGTCAACTCGCTTCTCCTCCTTAATGGTTTAACTGATTACAACCAAATTGGCTGAAAGGACCCAAAATTTACCAGAAATTGTCAAGATGCTACTTTTCCTTAGTTGTTTGACACATTTCAGCCAAATTTGGCTACAGGGACATTATCGTGGTAGACTCCAGATGGTCTATTTAGAATTTTGATTGGTCAATTTTTTGGTGGCCATTTTAACTTTCCTGAAAAATGGCGGGAAATCTTTTAACATGCTACTCCTCATTAACTGATTGGGCGATTTCCACAAGACTTGGCTGGAACAACCCTAGGGCGGTAGGCTTCAGAAACCGTATATAGAATTTTGATTGGTCAACTATGCCTTAATCACTGACCCGATTTTAATTAAACTTGGGTGGCATGATCCTATGATGATCGAGTTCAAGAGTTATGCTAAGGATTTTGATTGGCTGATGTTTTTTCGGCAGGCATCTAGGATTTTCCAAACATTTTCCAGCATCATTTAAATCGCCACTACTAATTAATCAAAGGTTAGATCGCAACAAAAGTGGGTAGAATTGATAAATCAAATGAGAATTTTGATTAGTCAATTTCTTTGCTGGTCATCTTGAACTTTCTGCAAATTAGCCATATGCGAAGGTGAGTCAATTTTCCAGGAGTGATAACTGGAGCGACCTTGACCAATGTACTTGGGTGTGATGTTGCCCTTAGAGCGCCATAGAAGATTTTGATTTGAGGCTCAAAAGGTCAAGGGAAAGGTAATAGAATAGGTAAAATATTTCCAACTCAATAGCTCACGTTTTACTGAACATATCTTGCAATATTGCAAAACTTGGGCGGCTGTTTGGATAATAACCTTGAACTTTGACCTTTATCCCCAACAATCCAAAATCAGTAGAGTTCTTTGCGATCGAAGGACAATCACTGGTTGTTCTTCGGATCCGAAAAACCGTATTCATTTTGAGGTTAAAGTTCACAGTTCACGGTCATTATAAACTAAAAGAATAGGGTTTAATTCGGGTTCGTTATCGCAGTACTCCGATCGGAAGTATCACGTGGTTGCTTAACCTATCTATGCATGCCCACAGTTTTACTCACGCTTGAAGCAGGAGTAATCGAGTGGAATTTGTACCATGTGATACGGATTTGTACCACGTGATACCGTTATCCGATTATAATCTCGGTCGTTCGGATATGTGATCGGGGTAAGCTCGTACCTCGACAACGAACCCGAATTAAACCGAGGATAGCTAGATTCAGAATTCTATAGGATGTCTGTTCTTTATGTAAATAATCGCATGTAAATAATATTTTTAAATACATATGTTTTAAAAAATCATTTTGTATTGTTCTCTATATATACAGGGGTCGCGCTCCTGAATTGACCAAGTGTATGTGTGGATATATGTGTGAGTGCGCATGCCCGTGTATGCGTCAGGTACTCGCTGCCACCAGCTCAGGCTCTAGGTGGGTGGATAGTACTCAAGTACTAATGCTCTAACTTTAGTTACAGCATTATAAAAACTGAATAGAAAGTGGTGTAGTCAGAGAACAGACGTTTCATGTTCCCTCTATCATCATCATTGGCTGACCATAGCCTAATCCTTCTCACCACGAGACATCGTCTGACCTTGATTCACGAAAGCTTAAATTAAAACCGCGCTCAATACAAGTGTTACAAAGATAGGACTTCGGGACCATTGAGTTGAAATCGAGAAGAAAAGAAATGTATGACAGATGCAAATGAAAGCATTTGAAAAATAACAGGCGATATTCAAGTCGCTAAACCTAGAAACCTAAGATACTCCCATTTGCAAAACATCAATCGGAAGTAAGCCCACATACCAACCCATAGCCATAACCCGGAAATATATTGGCCTGCATGGAAACCATCAGTTAGAGGTACATGCTCCAGTACATTGCCGTAGTCTGGATGCAATCATGCACAGGGCTGAACCAAAGCCTGTGCAGGATTTCTGAAATTCTTACGCGAATGGCCCTCGTAAATGTTGTTAGGATAGCGAGAAAACTAGGGTCCATTTTCAAATGCAATGCTGCTGGTGTCCCCTGAAGTCAGAGGGCTGTGGGGTTTGGCCACATCAGTCTTATTTATACACTACAGCTCAGAAATAACTTAACGTGTTTCAAACACAAAAAATACTGTTCAATATGTTGAACATGATTGGATTGGAAGCCATTGCTGCCTAATCTTGCAATCCAATTATGTTCAAAATGTCCAACAGAACATTTTTTAATTTGCCACAAATAACTGGCTCGCTAACTGAGCTAGCCATTTCAGTGGGACATTTTCAAAACTCGTCTTCTCTTGGCCTGCAATATGGATATTCAATAAAGAAATATCTTAATTTTCTTGACCGGATTTGGTCATTAAAGGGTTAAAAGTAAGCGAAAAGACCAGGAACCAGGCGGGTACGAATATTGATACTATGCATCAAAGAGAAATATACAGGTCGAACATTATGCATTTAACCCTAGAATTTGTTCAAGAAAATTTCAACTTTCCCATGGAAAATGTTCATTTGCAGACCAAGAGAAGACTATTTTTTTAATTTACCACTGGAATGACTGGCTCGTGTATATTGCAAATGGACATTTCTCAAGACCACTGCCGAAGCC
Organism: Chaetoderma sp. LZ-2023a; assembly: GCA_034401795.1. Lineage (NCBI taxonomy): Eukaryota > Metazoa > Mollusca > Caudofoveata > Chaetodermatida > Chaetodermatidae > Chaetoderma > Chaetoderma sp. LZ-2023a. Next base: position 15,651 of record JAVVLW010004102.1, on the reverse strand, counting down.
GTTTTTGACTGGTATGGATGTTAAAGGGCTATTATTAGATGAAGAGTAGTTTGTTGACTCCTAATTAAGCGGCATGGTATTCAAACCAGGAATAAGGAACTTTGAGTAGTTGAATTTTAAGTCAGAGAGGAATACGCATGGGGAATATAAACAAATTTTGATGGAAATCATCAAGATCGCCTCTTGTATCTAAGATTAGAATTAACAATTGCCACATATTCGCTTCGGGTAATTTTATGTACGATTAGTGGTGTAGTGCTTGCAAGGATGACGCTCCCACGTTGGCTACCGAGTCCTTAATAGATGAATGAGCTTTTAACTACGCTCCAAACATATCTAGCTAAGCTCCGCCAAGGAATACAATTCTCACAACTGAGGGACTATTCTGGCGTATTTCTGTCAATTATGATTGTGACGTCAGCCTACATATGGCGTCATTGATTATGACATCATATACTTAACTGACAGATCGGGTTCATCCATTGTTGAATATGCATACCCGATCTGGTTGCAAGAATCGAGGAGTGAACTTCAAATGCGCAGCAACTCCTATCCACAGATAACACGGTCAAGACAATCTCGATAGCTGTTGGTTACTGAATTTTTCGGATTATCCCGGATCAACCCAAAGTTTTGGAATCCTAGTATATGGTCGCACCCATTCCTGCGTTAAAATGTTAGCCAAATCGCACACGTAGTTTCCGAGATATTTACATATCCACAATCTGATCCAATCCAAATCCGGGTTATTTTATCCCGATCATGGCCAAAATTTGGACATCGTCTTGCAGGGCAGATTCCTTCGTTGTGATAAAATTTGAGCGAAATCGAAATAAGCTTTTGAGACTGACTAACTGACGAACTAAGGAACGCAGCAAAAATATATATTGATTTTCCTCCTGGTAGTTCGCAAAGCATCCACGCCGTGTTGCTAATGGAGAGATGTGATCTATCACTTAAGTATGTGAAGTCATTTTCAATTACGTCATATGTAGGCTGACATTATTAACCCTTTCATGACGAAGCTGACCCAAAAGGGCCTCTGCAGTAGTCTTGAAAAATGTCCAATTGCAGGCCAAAGAAGACCATTTGTGAAAATTTACCAATGACTCACTCGTTAGCCATTCCAATGGTGGATTTTCAAAAATAGTCTTCTCTTGGCCTGCAAATGGTCTTTATATAGATTTTCGTGACCAAATTTGGTCATTCTGAGCAAATCTGATGATAAACCCGACCCATTACAATCACAACAAGAAGATTATTGATTTAAACTATGCAATAGTAGATAAATTCAATAAGTAATATGTCAACATTGGTCCTAACCTGTCAGAAGATTACCTCGGAAGCCGGTATCAGTCATCATTTTACCTACCCTACCAATAAAGAAGAAATACAAACAATCCTTACAAACATTAGCCCAGCATAAAGTATGGTGTATAGTGAAACACTGTAAATTTTACCCACTAGCACCACCCAGTCACATTTAGAGCCTACTTTTCAATCAACGCATTTTCCCAGCAAAAAAATATTTAGCGAGTTAGACCAATATATAAAGCAAAGGACGGAGCACAATTCACAGACTATCAGCTTTCAATACTTCCACATTTCTCCAAACTATTGGAAGTCCTCGTGTGCAATCGGTTAGTAAGGTATTTAGTTAAGACAATCAATATTCTATGTGTAGTCATTTATAGATATGGTAGAAAAACGTATATGATCCATTGAAAATGCCAAACACATAGTAGTAGAAGAGTGACGAGATGAGCTGATGTTCTGATTAGTCAAGAGCGGGTAATGTGACCTGTGCCATCAACTCATTTGCATCTTAGGCCATATCCCATTTTTCTCCTGACAGAAGTACTAGATTCTGATTGGTCGAGCGATTTTGGATGGGGAAAAGGGATGTTGCCTAATATGCAAACGAGATGAAGTCACAGGTCGCGTGACCCGCTCCTGACCAATCAAAACAGACGCCTATTCCCATGCTGGTGTTCAGGATGTAGATCTGTTGACGACTGCAGATGATTGACAGGTTTACGGCCTGATGATTGACAGGTGAAATAGATGGGGGGTGGGGTCTGGGTGGTGGTAGGGGGTTGGGGTGGGGGGTCCAAAGAAGGTCTTGTGATCAGCTCTCGAGGAAGACAATATGAAGGGTAGATCTATCGCTCCTGAATGAATTTCACACCCATGCACTAAAACTGTAAACTTTCAGGGTGTGTGTAGATATTGTAACTGGATAAAGAGACAATGGCTAGGACAATCCAATCCCAGGTTTGGGGTCGTTGAGAGGCATGGGGTGGTCCTGAATGCAGGCAAGTTATAATGTAATAACGAAATATTAGTTACCTCTCAGGGATGTCCTGGAGAGGTAACTAATATTTCTTTATTATGAATCGGGATCGTGACCAACATTTTCGGAAATAAGTTATGACATGTTCAAACATGTTCGCTCCTGGCTGAAGAGATAATGGGAGGGCCAATATTGAAATGTATGGGGTGGGCGGGGTGGGTCAGGAGGACAAGTGCTGTGGAATGTTGACAAGGTAAATAAACCACGACTGTTACTGGCTCCTCTGAGCCTATGGATATACTTCTGCAGTGGTTTCAAGGCAATATTAATATGCAGACTGAGAAAAATCTATTATTGAAAAATGTACAAAAGGAATGTTTCACTCGATAACCTCAACAGATATTACAGACATAAATCTTCAAAAATAAGTACCGTAGTTTGCATATGGTTAATAATGGCAATGCCAGAGTGCTGTCACGAGTATGAACATATTCATACTTAGAATATGTAGCAGCAGTAGCAGTAGTAAAAATAGCAGTAGTAGTAATAGTCATAGTAGGCTTATAAAACAGGTTGAGGGAGAAGTGTTACATGTGCGTGCATACATGTATGCGTGCATTCGTGCATGTATGTGGATGAGCATGCTTGTGGGTGTATTCGTGCATGCGTGTGGACATGCAAGCTTGTGTCTGCATTCATGTGAGCATACAGATGTGTATACAGAGTTGGACCTTATTTTGACTTAAATTTTAACACAACATGTACTGGTGTACGTGCGTGCGTGCGTGCGTGCGTGCGTGCGTGCGTGCGTGCGTGCGTGCGTGCGTGCGTGCGTGCGTGCGTGCGTGCGTGCGTGCGAGCGTGCGTGTGTGTGTGTGCACGGACGTGCGTACATGCGTTCATGTCCAGTCAAATTGGTTTCCAAATATTCAACAGAATGTTTATTAGCTCACCTGGCCAGAATGGCCAAGTGAGCTTATGCCATGGCGACCATCCGTTGTCTGTCCGGCGTCCGTCCGTCCGTCCATCTGTCCGTCCGTCAACTTTTTCCTTTAAACGACTTCTCAATAACCACTGGGCCGATTTCAACTATGTTTAGCAGGAAGTATCCTTAGGGCATAGGGATCCAAGTTTGTTCAAACAAAGCCGATCGGCCGATTTGGCCGGTGGCCATCTTGGATTTTGGCCGATTTTAGGAAATGGCTTTAAAAATCTTCTCTGAAACCGCTTGGTGGATTGATTCAAAACTCACGAAATATCATAAAGGGTAAGAGCTGAACCAAGTTTGTTCGAAGGAACTTGATTGGCCAAATGGTTCGGCGGCCATTTTGGATGACCCAGTTTTCATGAAAACGACTTATTCTGCAGAACCGCTAAACAGATCGGGCTGAAATTTTGGGGATATGATTATCGACTAAGGGCCATTAAAGGTTTTTCATGGGAAGTTGATAGGTAAAAAACATGGCCGCCGTGGACCAATTAAATTTTAGCGTGGTTGGCTGCTGTATTAAATTTTTTTATTTGATGGATTTTGAAGCCGAAATTGTTTTTTTTAACTCCGCTTACTTGTCAGTCATCTGTCGTATAGTGATAATCCCATCTGTCTTCTGTATGTCCGTCCATCCATCTGTTTGTCTGTCACCAACAATGGTGCCTCATTTTGTTATTTCTTAACGGATTGACACCAAACTCGGTCACAATGTTAATGACGGCATCTAATATCTGTGTTGTGAAAATGAAACTGATAGGACGTCAAATGCTAGAGTTATCACTCCTTAAATATTTGCAGTCTCACTTTCATAGGGCAAATAATGGTTTGTTCCCACCGTCCATTGATTTATCACCATGTCAGATTTTATTGCCAAACTAGATATTAAATTCCAATTAACAGATTAACCTTTCCAATACTGCAGAAATGTTTAAGATATGTATTATGTGCTCTGACATCTATGCTCTTAAAATATTTGAAATGTATTTGATTGAAAGTTGTTGCTGTCTTAGGCAGCAATGAAAGTTGTTGCTGCCTAAGGCAGCAATGACTTTCAGTCAAATTATTTTCTCAATCAACTCCAGCTCACCCTAACCCTGCTGCTAAATCGGTGATTCAGCCAGACGTGCATGTGTTAAATGGATTGTGTGGTGGTGGGGAATAACCTGCCTTTAGAGACCATTTTCTTCAAATTGTATTTAAACCTCTAGTAACCGTCTGACTGAATTTTTGCAGCCGACATATTCCAAAGGTTATATCTCTGAACCTGATAAATATTTTGAAAACAATTGGACTGAAAGTTGTTGGTGGTTAAGCCGCCAACAACTTTCAGTCGAATTGTTTTCAAAATATTCAACTAGTCAAGAGCTTTTGAAAATTGAAATTATTGGCTGCACTGGCTTGCAGCAGTGAGACAGTTAAGAAACCAGCTGTTGTTAGCACTGATATCATCTATTTTCGCTTAAACATTGTTCAAAATCACTAATGCAAAAAAAACAGTCCAGAGATTGTTGTCAATATCTCGAAAACTAAATCATTTGACTGAAAGTCATTGGAAGTGACACAGTTGAAATGCCAATGTTCCGGGTGAGGGATACAGGCCCATTGGACCTCTTGTTAAATAATAAAGTAGCCAATGTGTGTACACACGAGGACATGTGTGCTATGGCAGTGACAACCCCCAGTAACCCCTAGTTACAAAATCTTCAACAGGATGTTTCTTAAATGTTGAAGACCTAAGTGTATGTAAAAAACCTGCTGGACCCTATTATGACTCAGATTTTACCTCTGACATGTCGAGGTGTACATACATGAGTGGATGTGTACTGTGGCAGCAATAGCACCCAGTCAAATTAGTTTCAAAACAATCAACAGCATGTTTATTAAATAGTAAAAACAAAATTTGTACAACTGACAGACCATTCCAGGTTCATAATGGAGTATTTTTCTCTCATTTATGATTGCGATGGCAGTCTGCATATGGCATAATTGATTATGATGTCATATCATCAGTGTGGTTGTGTGTGCGGGCATGTGGGCATTTGTGTTACCATACAGGCAGCAGGCAGGTGGGTGGGCATTCGTGTGCGTGCGTGCGTACGTGCGTGCGTGCGTGCGTGCGTGCGTGCGTGCGTGCGTGCGTGCGTGCGTGCGTGCGTGCGTGCGTGCGTGCGTGCGTGCGTGCGTGCGTGCGTGCATGCATGTGTGCATGCGTGCATGTGTGTGTGTGTGCGTGCGTGTGTGTGCATGTGCGCATGCGTTTGTGAGTGTGTCCATGTGTGCATGCGAGCATTCTTACCAGACCATCAGAGAACAGCAGTTCCAGCCACTCTTACATCACTTGCTAGTATGGTCATTGATCGGCCAAACATGTAGGATCTTATAATCTAAAGAATCAATCTGCTCTATCAATTACCCAGTTACTGAAATTCAATTCAGTCAAAAAAGACAAGGATTGTCAATGCGTGTTAAACGTCACGCGGAAAATACCCACTGCCACTCTATAACGGTATACTGGTACATGGCGCCACCTGATGCACAGGTTTAATTGACAAGCTGTTTGAGCTTGGTATATCAATTTCCTATGTCAGAATTTTACGACTAGCAGACTTATGTATTGTCATCTGTGATCAGATTGAAGAGCAAGGATTTGTATGGTCTGCCAAATTGGTGGCGTAACTGGGGTGGGGCAGGAGTGGTGCTGGTGTAGGGGTGGGGGCGTGCATCTGCCCCTTCCCCCACTGGATAAGTTTGATAAATTTTCTAGGCCATGCCCCCTTACCCTTGTCTGTCCCTCACCAAACCTCAAAGGCAGTGTTTCACCACCCATAATACAGACAATCTACTTGACACCGTGTTTACTACAACATGTGTGGTCAATCGTCCATCAACCACAATGACTACTTATTCCTTCCTCAGGACTGGAATTTCGCTGATACAACATCACTTAGTTCATTATGGCGTCATATGATGTCAGATGATCGATGGATAAACTGGAAAGGTGAATTGAATGATTGTATTCTGAGGCCACATTCCATTGAGCCTTTATGTAACTGCTATCTGTACAGCCATTAGAAATTTAATTGTCCACTCCATGCCCACCCCAATCATGACCTCAGCGAAGTAATGTATTTATGTCTTTTAACCTGGAGTCCATTCAGGAGAGCGAATATTTTCCATTCGCTGAGCAATTGTTAGGTCACGTGATACATTCGCCCTCCTGAACGAGCTGTTCGCCGAACGTTCGCAGCGAATGTTTTGTAGCGAGGTGAACAAATTTATAGGTGACACGCCATGATTTGCAGTGAAAACCAAGATGGTGGCAAAATATACAGCATCGTCAATTGAGACACGTTGATTGTCAATTTAACCATAAATAATGCATACCAATGCGTTTTTAGTGATCTTAGTATTATGTTAGTCTTCCCCAATATGTGTATGCTTGTGGATTGTTTCTGAGACCCTGGTATTCGTTATGACGTAATAAATATGACATCATAAAGCATCAGATCTGACAAAACATTAACCCTCATAACTATCATGTGACGTCGTAAAAGAATGTTCATCAAAGTTATGCATGACAACTCTTCCAGGAAGGCGAATATAGTTTGCGATGAACAGCGAACATAAATAGGCAAACGTTCGCCAAATATTTTCCTTCCTGAACTCACTCCAGGTGATGCTTCTATAAATTACGCATTCTTTATTATGTAGCGAATATATTAGTTGAATGTTTTGAATCAAATTTGACTGGAAGCTGTTACTTCCTATATGGCAGTATTGGTTACCAGTCAAATTAGTTTCAAAATAGTCAATCGTTTGAATTCAAATAGGTAAAGGTGTTATGTGGGGGTTACATGATCAAGTAGATTGTACAATTAGTTATACAGGCATGAAATAATTTAATCGGGTAAATGTGCTTTTAGTGCTATGGCTTAGGCTTGCGGAAATATGTGATTAAATCGAAAATCGTAATTACTTTTTAAATCCTGAATTTATATGATTCAAAACGAAATAATTGAATAATCGTGAATAATTCCACTGCATAAAATATATCAAAATCTACCTTTTATTTACATTTTGCTCAGCGAATGCATGTCCATTTGCAGGCCAAGAGAAGACTATTTTTGAAAACGTATCATTGGAATGCCTGGATCGATGCTCGAGCCACGCATTCCAGCGATACATTTTCAAGAATAGTCTTCTCTTGGCCTGCAAATGGACATTTCTAAATGTCATTGCAGCGTTCGTCATTGATATACCTTTGTTGTTATATCGGTGAAATTTGTAACCAGGCCGATTAATTGAGTAATCACAATTATTTGTATCTAATCGATTGCAATCACTCAAAATAATAATCGTGCAAGCCTACCTTGGCTCAATTGATACATATAGGTTTTATCTGCAAATAATTAAACAACAATGCCAAAATAACATTCTCTCACGTAAATACACATCAATCCTTCCAGAAAATAACATTTACCCCTTTTAAACACTGTGTGTCAGTAACCCACAATCATAACATCCCAGCCAGCACACCAATGGTTTTTGTCTTTGGTTGTTGGTATGATTCCCTGTCAATGCCAATATACCCTATGATGCAATGCCACAAAGACTTGTATAGCTAGTATAATTTGTGTTAAAAGGGTTTGTACACCTTTGGTGTTTGAAATTCCATTACTTTTCCATGACTTTTCATAAATTTGTGTTAAAAGGGTTCGTACATCTTTAGTGTTTGAAATTCCATTACTTTTCCATGACTTTTCATAACCAAAATTAACCAATTCCATGACCTCTAAGAATTAATATCTAGGGGATGTGTGTTTACCACGTAGCTAGGCATAAATAAATGAAGATCTGACTTTACTCTAAAAAAATGTTTGAACATTGCATCTTATAATAACCAATCCAAAGCCTTGTTTTGATACGTGGTTGTCATAATTTTATTGTATCGATGCGACAGTGGAAATGTATGCAAACAGATTTCTTTTAGTTTGCATGACTTCTAATTCGAGGACTTTTCCATGACCTATGGTAAAAAATACTGATTTACCATGACTTTCCAGGCCGCGTTCAGAGTAAAAATGTGGTCTCTGCCAGGTGTGTAAGGTGGGTACTGTGTGACCTGCTGTGCACATAAATGACAACTCCATGGCTACCCAGTTACAATTAAATTATGGTCAAGATCAGCTACCACAGAATTTCACTGCCTGTGAGAAACCCACAATCATGCCATCCTAGCTTACAAGGCAAGATCTTTTTTATCTTGCATTGTTACCAATGGTCTGGTTGAATCACTGTGTGTCAGAAACACACAATCGTAACAGCCCGGCCAGCAAAGCAATAGTTTTTGTCTTTGGTTATTGGTTTGGTTCCCACTCAATGGCAATATACAAAGGCCAGGAAAGTTACACATTCATGTGGTCTGGGCAAGCACCTTTTACTACAGGGCAACACAATCTTAACACACTGGTTTCCCAGGGGGCGGGGGGGGGGGGGTTGCATAGAAAATGTGTCATTTTCAGGGGCTGCATTAGTAGCTACTCGTAATGAGTATTTATTTAGTCTGTTGAATGATTGAGTTCGTATTCAAAAGGATTATGTAGTTTTTATAGCTTACAACAATGCATATTTTCAACAGAATTAAATTTATAGAAATGGTGCAACCTGTAAATACAGTAGGGCAACCTAATTTAAATGGCATACTTGCCCCTGGGGCAACACAATATTTTTCTGATGTTCGACCCCTGATACCCTATGTCATAATGCCACAAAAACTTGTATAGCTAGTATAATTGGTATGAAAGTGTGTTCCTGCGATGTGTGTACATGCGAGGTACTGGCTGACCCTCTGTGCACATAAATGACAACTGGCTAGCCAGTTACAGTTAAATTATAGTCAAGATCAGGTACCAGAGAATTCCACTCTCTGTGAGAAACTGACAATCATGACATCCTAGCCGGGAAAGCAAGGGTTTTTATCTTGCAGTGTAACCAGTGGTCTAGTTGACTCGTTTCTGGGCTATAATGCTTGACGCTGTCGCTGGTTGAGTTTTGATTCGCTGGCAATACCTTTTAATCAATGATCAAGACATCCACTGTCCGCCCCATTGATGTATGTAGGGGGTTGGTTTTTCTTGGGTTATTATTCCACGAACATTTTGTGATTTGCTTAACAATCTGTGACTTATATTGTTTAAAATATGACAAAACATGTCTCGTTCAGAAACAGTTTATGCAATAAAGTATTACATTGTAGCGCAGATCACTTAGCACCGGGTACGAAATGGCCCAGGCTGAGATGCTCCAAACTCACCCCCTCATGGTCATGTGGACCGGTGTTCATGTCCATATAACAATAGTCCAGCCAATCTAAGAAAAATTGTAGGTGCACCTCGGCAAAATTGCAACAGAATTTCTGTCAGTTGATTTATGGCGAAGAAGCAATGGTATATTAGCCAAAAAAATCTAGCCAATTCGGATGGTGGGAAATATATAATTTTATTTGTTATAACCTGCACTCTTTTGCATCGCGTTTATTACTGATTTAATGGTGCACACATTGCCCTAGTCTAGGAGAATCACAAGCCGATATTTTTAATATTTTAAAATGATATACTGAGCTAAGATTTCTGTCATTTCCTCATGTCGTTTTCCTCTTCTATTATTCTGCCATTCGTGTGAGTATCATGATCAAGTTATTAAATTATGTTATAATGTAGTAATCTATGCTGGCATAAACTTAGATTGGTGTGGTAGGTGATAGTCCACACACTTTTGATATATTATTTATTAATACATACAACCCTCATTTTGCCTGAATGCAATGTATTTACATATACCAAGACATACATTTTTTCAAATGAATGTAGGCAACTTGGCGCATACATGGGTGTGCCTGATTTGTGGTCCAACGCCATATTTTATTCAGAATCAGATTCAGATGACATCTTAAGCAATAAATTGTATATCTAGCTTACCTGGTCTTTAGCTGTTGTGAAAGCCACAAAAACAAACACCATCACCGCCACTGTCCCAGTGCTGCGCTCGATATATTATAATTTTCATTGCTATTATTTGATTAAGCAATGAAGGACCCCTTGTCATAAACTAGTGCAGCATGTCTACGATCACACAGAACAACATAATCAAACGTTAGATGGCATAACAATCAAATCAAATTTGAACCACAACAGTATGTAATGTGTGTTTACATACCCTGATACACTTCCCCTTAAATCTGATGTACCTGGAGTTGTATCTGTTGTCAATTCTAAGCAGTGAAAGACAATAATTTACCAATTCTTATTGCTGAAAAATGATATTTCGATCCTGAAACCTGATTTGTTACCACTTTGGAACACGGAAGGATGATATGTTGCCAATTCTGATAATTGATGCATGGAATTTCACAAATGTCATGCCATGAGAGATCGCCGTTTGCCAAACCTAACCGTTGAAAGGTGACATTTACCAATTGTGAGTGAGGAAAGTTGATTTTGTTGTCAATTCTAAGCCCTGAAACAATAATTTACAAATTCTCAGTGCTGAAAAATGATATTTCTACCCAGAAACGTGATTTGTTACCACTTTTGAACACTGAAGGATGATATGTTGCCTATTCTGATCATTGATGTATGGAAGTTCACAAATCTCAATTCCACCAGAGATCATTTTTTGCCAAACCTAACCCCTGAAAGTTGACATTTACCAATTGAAAGTGATGAGATGCAAATTGGCAATAGACTAAAGAGTATATACAGTATATTTTATATTCACAACCCTTTCGCCTGTACTCCTGATTAGTCACCTTCACATTCAATATGGGAGGGCGTCCAGGATCACACACCCCCCCCCCTCAGGTGGTCAGCTGCTACATGGAGGGCAATTATTTCCATGTTGAGGTTGGAACAGAGGGACCCACTGCGTACAGAGATGGTTTCAGAAAGTAGTCCTGTGTGTTGGCTGAATACACCACTGTCTCTTATTGCTATGGTGGAGTGTTTGCTGTGCCAGGGCTTTGGGTGTGGCATCAGTCTGTTCTTGTTTTCCAGTGGGTGCAGGAGCGCTGGTCCTTATTCCGACACTGAGTGGCTCTGGAGACCACACCTGGTGTGTCAAATCTCACAGTGATCTGGATTATTTGGACAACACCTACATTCTCCTGGCATTCTTTCTGCGGGTCTTGCTCTGTTGCTTCAGTCAGCTCTTTGTTAGAGCCTGCAACTTCATTTGGAGAGGGTGATCCATGAGCCGCTTGAAATTTTCATCCTGTATCACAATTTCTTTCTGTCCCTTCAGGTTTCCAGTGGTTGGATGCTGGCCGTCTTTTCTATTTCATGGATAAAGGAGTAATTTTCATTCCACCAGGTATGCTTTTGAGTCCAAGGTGTTGCACCTTGTCTAGATTTGATTAGTTCATCTTTGACACATTGTTCCAAGTGCTTGGGGCATACTCCAACACAGATTGTACTGCACCTGTATAGACAATTCTCAGGATCTTGAAGTTTGATCCCCATGTGATTCCTAAGAGCTTCCCCATAACACCAAGCTTTCTGATGACGTTCACCTCCATCAACTCAATAGAGGGCTTTCATTTCAGGAGGTAATCTAGATTGAATAAAAAAATCGAAAAGGTGAGTGTGCCAATCTGTGGTAGGGTACTCTCTCCAAGCATGAGTGAGAAGATGCTGTATACCACTCCCAGTACACAACCTTTAAGTGAAAGGGCTCTATCAGGGTATTTAAATGCACATTAAACACTGCCATGGTTCAAATTTGATTTGATTATTATGCCATCTAAAGGTTGATTGTGTTATTCTGTGTGGTCGTAGACGTGTTGCATTAGTTCATGGGAAGGGGTCTATCGCCGCTTCATCAAATAAAACCCATGAACATTATAATATGTAGAGTGCAACACTGAGACAGCGGCGGTGATAAATTTAAATCAGGCACACACGGTACTCTCCAAATTGCCTATATTTATTTGAAAAAATGTGTGTCTTGGTATATGTAAATACATTGCGCTCAGGAAAAAATGAGAATTGTATGTGTTAATGAATAATATACCAAAAGTATGTGGATTATCACCTATCACACCCAGCTATGTTTACGTCATCTTAAATTGCTATATTATAACATAATTTAATAACTTGATCCTGAAACTCCTACTAGCGGCGGAATATTTCAAGTATACTGAAGAAGAAGACGAAGAAGAGGAAAACGACACGAGGAAATGACAGAAATCTAAGCTCAGTACATCAGTAGAACTTTAAAGTACTGTGGTTCTCCTAGGCAAGATAAACGTGGTCCACACTAAAGGTAACGTGTAAGAAGAGAATTCAAAATCCGGTAGCATTCGGAGATATTTTAGTAACTGCTGTACAAATGAACGTTCATAAAGCATAGATTTACACCTAGCATAACACTAAATAAGCATGCCAGTTTAAAAATGGGATACAGGGGAGCATAAAGGAAGAGTTACCGATTTAAATTCTGTGGTGACGACTTTAAGGGCAATGTGCACGCTCATTAAATCTGTAATAAATGCGACGCAAAAGAGTACGGGTTATAACAAGTAAAATTATATATTTCCAACCAGCTGAATTGGATAGATTTTGTTGATAATATGCCATTGCTTCTTCGCTATAAATCTATGGACAGAGATTCTGTTGCAATTTTGCCGGGGTCATTTCTTAGATTGACTGGACTACAAATAGAGTCACGAAAATGATTAAGTCTGCAAGAACACGCATTGCGTGCACATCATTCGCGATAGACTGCTTATGCTGCATAGTCAGCATGGGGTATGTCACCTTTATGTATATAACCGGCGTATTCTCAAATTGTTAATACGCAGCCCATACTTTTCGTCTAAAGATGGGAACCACGAATCCGTTAACCAAATTAAAATCGGAGCATGAATGGCTGGGATATCATTAATTGAAATAGTTAAAATCATGTTATAAATACATGCGCCAGCATCCGGCCAGGGTGAAGGTCAGTTGACTCACTTGACTTGGGTTTCGTTCCCGGTTCTAAGTGATCTGCGCTACAATACCATGCTTCAGTAGGACAGGGAGGTAGTCCGATATGGTTGCATTCCCTTAAGTCTCTCCGAAACACTAAGCAGCCATTGTTTGGCAATCTACACCTGCACAGTGTTGAGCGTTACCCGACACCGTCATTGGATGCCACAACTGTAGAACGTGCCACCAATTTTTTATCATTGAAGGGACTAATAAACTGAATGGTATAAAACAGTCGTTGGCCACTTCGAACTAAGTAGAGGTGCAGCAAGACCACCACCTACACCACGACCTGAAAAGGCACTCATTTCGACTAATACCATCTAAAATTGACTTTGTACAACCAGCTCGTTGATATTTCGCCAGACATGTCGGAGTCACACCAAAATGTGGTTTCTCAAAAGTAGCATATATCTGGTGCTAGAACAATAAGTGAGTAGGCCATTTGAACTTATGCCGTTTTCACCATTGGACCTTGCTTTTGTCACCTCACCTGAGCTTGTGGCGAAAATCGTATTGTGCCTTGGCTGTAGCAAACTTTAAACATGCCTCCAATGTAACAAGCGTGTCTTTCTTCTGCACCACTTTCGTCATCTGCATTTTGAAGTGTCTACACTCCAGGAAACAACTTCACCTGTTCTGTGATAACTAACTCTATAACAGACCAATGTGTAATCAACAGAAGACACGCACCGCCTCTAAGGAGGCAACGCCTTCAACAACATCTATGTTATAGAATCTTATTCTGCGCTGATGACTAACAGGCACCTTTTTTCTTAGTTTATACCTATTTTTGCGCTGATGACTAACAGGCACCCTTTTTGTCTTAATTAGTATTATACCATTTTTGCGCTGATTACAAGTAGGCGCATGGGTCAGTTAGACCGTATTGACCCTGGTGTAAATTGTACTACAGCGAGTGCTGCTCTTAAAACTATTAATTCTTTTGATACGTTAAATATATAAGCAAAACTTGACACTCGCTTTTAAATGCTACAGACGTACAATGGGCATCACGCCATTTTCTAAAACAGCAACACTTTTTCACTAGCGACCATTTCTCGTGCCTGCACGAATAGACACGGAACGTGGTAATGGACCAAAATTAATATTAGCTCAGATATTAGGATAGGAAACAATAGTAGTTAGGGAACACTGCTCAGGAAAGTATACTGTTTATTGTAAAGTCACTTTCACGGCTTCACACCAAGCTACGCAGCGAGCTATCTTTCTATAACTGGCCAACATTATTGGGCTACTAAATTTCTGTACATGTAGCTTGATTAATAAGTTACTGACTTACTCACAGTTACTCTTTTGTCTCTGTTGTGATGTTGTAGTATTTTGCTTAACAAGATCAAAAGAGTATTCTATACAATACTTCAGTCTATTTAGACAATCTGTTAGGCTAAAAGACCCCTCGAAAACACTACCGTACATCACGCCAAGAGGAAGAGAGTCTTCGTTTCCAGGCATTAGAAAATAAGGTGTGTATTTTGTTGTGCTGATCACGCTGGAGCTGCATGCAAAGAACACATATGGCAATAGCTTATCACAGTCACGATGATTCTGCTCATATGCAGCATGGTGCATAAATACCGACTGAAGTATTACACAAGCCCATCTGAGTGTGGGTTGTGTGGTGTGGTGCGAGCCTTGAGCCCGCCTAGTAATTCATTGATCTCCTTGAGAAGCTATGACTGAAACTCCATCGCCTGATTTGTGTGAATATGTCCCAGGGCACCATAACGATAGATAAGCTCATTAACAAATACCTTGACTACAGTTTCCACGGTGTCGTCCTTATTCGCACATGTTTCCAACCAGCAGATAAAATAATGGGTGATAACCATTATGTATGTGTTGCCATTGTCAGAGACAGGGATATCATGTAGAACGTCAATAGCTATTCTTTCCAAAGGCCTGAAGGGCAGTTCACTAACCAATGCTGCCCTGTGTGTCTGTATTTGATTCTTTTGCTGATTGCACTCATTGCAATCAAGACACTATTCTCTCATATCCTGAGTGCAGCCTACCCAAACAAAGCAATCTATTCACCTTAGAGTGTTTCTCCCATCCCAGATGACCTGTTGTTTTTTAAGCTGAATAGTGAACATGATGAAGTGGTATATGAGGTTGCATTATGATCTGATGACTACAATGATCGGATTGATCAATACTGGAATTCTGCTCAAATACTTTGAAAAACACTTCCTCAAAGTTGCACAGTTGCTCAACAGATACCGTAGCTCTGGCGCCTCGTTGTCCCATTTCTACCACCTCCTGGTTAGTGAGGCTCGGGGAATGCGGAGGGAGGTTGTGGGTGATCAGGTTGTACAAGA
>JAVVLW010004101.1:0-15448 GCA_034401795.1 Chaetoderma sp. LZ-2023a | reverse complement strand
GAGGGAGGGAGGGACGGACGGACGGACGGAGGGAGGGAGGGAGGGAGGGAGGAGGGAGGGAGGGAGGGATGGACGGACGGACGGATGGATTGACGAAGGGAGGGATCGATGGATGGATGGATGTGTGTGGACGTCGGATGGGTGGATGGATGGACTGATGGATGGATGGATTGGAATCCGAAATATTCCATCTAGGTGTTGCTTATATGGCTAACTGGATACTGGGAGCGATACTATCATGGGAAACATTTTAACTGTTGATTTAGCTGTAGACATTTTGGATCATGGTGACTTATTCTTAATATATGTTACACTATAAGCCAGGGTAGAAGCGCCAGTTCGTATACAGCTCTCCTTATGTATATTTTTCACTCTTTTATGCCAACAGATCTGATGGATGGATGGATGGATGGATGGATGGACGGGCGGACGGACGGACGGACGGACGGACGGACGGATGGACGGATGGATGGACGGACGGATGGACGGGTGTGGACGGATGGATGGATGGATGGGGTGTGGGTGGGCAGGTGGGTGGGTGGAGGGAGGGAGGGATGGTCGGAGGGAGGGAGGGACGGAGGGAGGGAGGGACGGAGGGAGGGAGGGACGGAGGGAGGTAGGGAGGTAGGGAGGGACGGAGGGAGGGAGGGAGGGAGGGAGGGAGGGAGGGATGGACGGAGGGATGGACGGAGGGACGGAGGGAGGGAGGGAGGGAGGGAGGGAGGGACGGACGGACGAACGAAGGGAGGGATCGATGGATGGATGGATGTGTGTGGACGGACGGATGGATGGGTGGGTGGTTGCTTGGGTGGGTGGGTGGACGTGTGTGGACGGATGGATGGCTGGCTGGGCGGGGTGGATTGGAGGGTGGTTGGATGGACGTGTGTGGACAGATGTATGGTTTTGTAGATGTATGGTATGGTGGATGGATGGATGGATGTATGGATCGATGGAGCGATGGAAGGATGGATGTGGACTGATGGACGGATGGATGGACGGACGGACGGATGGATGGATGGATGGATGGATGGGTGTGGACGGATGGACGGATGGATGAATGGGAGGTGCATGGGCAGGGTGGGTGGGTGGGTGGAGGGAGGGAGGGAGGGATGCCGTGTGTGGACGGATGGATGGATGGGGCGGGTGGGTGGAGGGAGGGAGGGATGGAGGTAGGGATCGATGGATGGATGGATGGATGGATGGGTGGATGGACGTGTGTGGACGGATGGATGGATGGCTGGGCGGGGTGGATTGGAGGGTGGGTGGATGGACGTGTGTGGACGGATGTATGGTTTTGTAGATGTATGGTTTGGCGGATGGATGGATGGATGGATGGATGGAAGGATGGAAGGATCGATGGATCGATGGAGCGATGGATGGATGGATGTGGACGGATGGACGGATGGATGGATGGATGGGGGGGCAGGTTGGGTGGATGGGAGGGTGGGTAAGGTGGGTTGGTGGTGGGAGGGAGGGATGGTCGGAGGGAGGGAGGGACGGAAGGAGGTAGGGAGGTAGGGAGGTACGGAGGGAGGGAGGGAGGGAGGGACGGAGGGACGGAGGGACGGATGGAGGGATGGAGGGATGGATGGATGGGGTGTGGGTAGGCGGGTTGGAGGGTGGGTGGGTGGGTGGAGGGATGGTGGGATGGAGGGACGGAGGGATGGACGGAGGGAGGGAGGACGGATGGAGGGACGGAGGGAGGGAGGGAGAAAGGGAGGGAGGAACTGACGGACGGACGAACGAAGGGAGGGATCGATGGATGGATGGAAGTGTGTGGACAGACGGATGGATGGGTGGGTGGGTGGTTGGTTGGTTGGGTGGGTGGGGGGATGGATAGATTGACTGATGGATGGATGGATTGGAATCAGAAATGTTCCATCTAGTTGGTGCTTATACGGCTAACTGGATACTGGGAGCTATACTATCATTGGGACGGAGTGAGGTATGGAGGTAGGGACGTAGGGACGGAGGGGCGGAGGGACGGAGGGACGGAGGGACCGAGGGACCGAGGGACGGAGGGACGGAGGGAGGGATGGATGGATGGGGTGTGGGTCGGCGGGTTGGAGGGTGGGTGGAGGGAGGGAGGGAGGGAGGGATGGACGGAGGGAGGGAGGGAGGGAGGGAGGGACGGAGGGATGGAGGGATGGAGGGAGGGATGGAGGGAGAAAGGGAGGGAGGGAGAAAGGGAGGGAGGGAGGGACGGACGGACGGACGGACGAACGAACGAACAAAGGGAGGGATCGATGGATGGATGGATGTGTGTGGACGGACGGACGGATGGATGGGTGGGTGGTTGGTTGGGTGGGTGGGTGGGTGGGTGGGTGGATGGATAGATAGATGGACTGATGGATGGATGGATTGGAATCAAAAATGTTCCATCTAGTTGGTGCTTATACGGCTAACTGGATACTGGGAGCTATACTATCATTGGAAACACTTTAACTGTTGATTTAGATGTAGACATTTTGGATCATGGTGACTTATTCTTAATATATGTTACACTATAAGCCAGGGTAGAAGCGCCAGTTCGGATACAGCTCCCCTGATGTATATTTTGTACTCTTTTATGCCAACAGATCTGTTTGTACTATGGTGAGTACTCAGATACTGGATGATAATGTTGAGAAGAGGGGATCTATGTTATTTAAAAACGCCGACCCACGTATTTACATAGTTACCTATGCATACCTGCCAGTCTGCAAACTTCCGTCATAAGCAAATCATTTTGAGTTTAAAAGGCATTTTCGAATCTAATCACTACAATAAGAATAATATAGGCTTGTTAACTATTCAACTACAAGAATAATCAATATAAATTCCATATAACTTTTACAAAAAAAAGATTGACGGAAGTTTGCAGACTGGCAGGTATGCATAGGTAACTATGTAAATACCTGGTTCGGCGTTTTTAAATACATAGGCTTCATAAATCAGTTCCGTCATTTTTTTTATCTAATAACAGATCCCTCGCATACACACACATACGCACATATGCATGCGTAGACACACAGACGCACACGCACACGCACGCACATACACAAACACACACACACATATATATATATATATATATATATATATATATATATATATATATATATATATATATATATATACGCACACACAAACACACACACACGAGGTTTGATGGACACAAAAGACCAGTATGCACACATAGATTCTGTCTAAGTGAGACATACAAAATCATTTATGCTACAGCAGTGATTATGAGGTGACTGATAAGGGAAGATCAAAATAATTACTCAATTGAACAACGCCACACACGTTTGTCGCAATGTATTTACTAGTTTATTATCTAATAATAACAATAAATTAGGATTCATATATTTACAAAGTGAAAATCGTCTGAAATCTGATTATAAAATGCAATTCGTAGCAATCAAGTTAGAGAAGAAATGTTTACAATAAGCAGAGAGCACTAAGAGCATTTTCTGAAGAACAATCCATTATACAAATATCCTTGGTGGCAGATATCACAATTATCACTTAGATGCATATCTAGCCATCCGCAATTTGTCATACACGGTTGTGTGTGGGCAGTACTTGATGGTGTGGGCAGAATCTCCCGAAGCTCCACATTTTGGACAAGTGTAGCGTCGTAGAACTGGACAGACAGTAATTCCTTGATCGTTTTTCAAAATGTGTCCCCCATGTACTGAAGATAGCTCTCCGTTATTCTTGCAGAAGACACACACACCATTGTTTCGTCGCTTCTTCTTCGCTCTCGTCTGGTTATTGAGCATAGAAAGTTCGATATCTGTGGGTGAGGGTTTATCGAATGTTCTTTTACAACGACGACGTTCAACTAACAAAACATCCAAATCGTCTAACTCAGCATCTATACCGTTCATATGAAAATCATTATCAGACAGTCGCTTTTCATCCAAGAATTCCAGGGGAGATCGGAAAAAGCTGTCGTCTCGGGCCTGGTGGTTCCACAACTGGTTCTCTACATCTGACTCGGATTTCTCAATAATACTAAGTACACTCTTCAACACAGATAGAGCAGCTCCACTCATGTTGTATTTGGCTTCCATAATTTCAAGATTGTGTCCACAAAACTAACGAATAGGTAGCTAATCAAACAGGTTATAGTAATTTCTGGACATATTCCCGTATTTATAACATTTTGTCAAGTCGGCAAGCGTCTGTGTGTGTAATATCTGCAATCATAACTCATTGTTAATTTTATTGTTAATATAGATCAAAGGTGTATTGTCGGCAATATGTGGTCTCTTGGCCACAAAGGCGCTGAATAGAGGGAACAAAATGCGATAGAGTTATTGTTTAAAGAAGATTAAGTCTTTATCAGCCGGGTATAATGGACGTAGCCACTCCCTCAAAACGATTACCAACTAATCAGGTCAAAGCCCTAAAGATGAAGCTGCATGATTGATTGATCACTTTGATCTTAAGTACATGGCCGATCCAGCGGGGAATAGGACTAATCAGAATTGCAGAATCACATAATAGACATACATTTATTCTTTGATTTTTAGTAGAAACCATACACACGCTCCAACCTAGGTCTATCCATATGATGCAAACAGATAAAGAGATGGAAAGATAGGCGGACTGATGAAAATCTATTCCGAGTGGTTGTGGGTTTGTGTGTGAGAGGGTTTAGAGGTGGGCATGTTATAGGATAATAAAGGTGTTGGGTTCGTGGTTTGGTCGGTTGTATGGGTGACTGAATGCGTGTATGAGAGGTATATCGGTGGGTGATGGTGCTGCCTCGGATGGATAGATAGAAGGATGGACGTGTGTGTACGGACATATGGATAGTTTGCGTTCTGTTGGATGGATGGATAGATAGCTCGAAGGATGGACGAGTGTGGATGGATGGATGGATGGATGGATGGATGGATGGATGGATGGATGGATAGATGGATGGGGTGTGGGTGGGCAGGGTGGGTGGAGGGAGGGAGGGAGGGAGGGAGGGAGGGAGGGAGGGATGGATGGATGGATGGATGGGCGGGGTGGATGGGAGGGTGGGCGGGGTGGATGGGAGGGTGAATGGACGTGTGTGAACGGATGTATGGTTTGGTAGATGTATGGTTTGGTAGATGGATCGATGGATGGATGGATGGATGGATGGATGGATGGATGGGTGGATGGATGGATGGATGGACGGACGTGTGTGGACGGATGGATGGATGGACTGATGGGTGGATGGATTGGAATCAGAAATATTCCTTCTAGTTGTTGCTTATATGGCTAACTGGATACTGGGAGCTATACTATCATGGGAAACATTTTAACTGTTGATTTAGCTGTAGACACTTTGGTGGAGGGAGGGAAGGAGGGAGGGCCGGAGGGAGGTAGGGAGGGAGGGAGGGAGGGTGGGACGGAGGGACAGGCGAACGAAGGGAGGGATCGATGGATGGATGGATGTGTGTGGACGGACGGATGGATGGGTGGGTGGTTGGTTGGGTGAGTGTGTGGGTGGATGGATAGATAGATGGACTGATGGATGGATGGATTGGAATCAGAAATGTTCCATCTAGTTGGTGCTTATACGGCTAACTGGATACTGGGAGCTATACTATCATTGGAAACATTTTAACTGTTGATTTAGATGTAGACATCTTGGATCATGGTGACTTATTCTTAATATATGTTACACTATAAGCCAGGGTAGAAGCGCCAGTTCGGATACAGCTCCCCTGATGTATACTTTGTACTCTTTTATGCCAACAGATCTGTTTGTACTATGGTGAGTACTCAGATTCTGGATGATAATGTTGAGAAGAGGGGATCTATTTGATTATGAGGTGACTGATAAGGGAAGATCAAAATAATTACTCAATTGAACAACGCCACACACGTTTGTCGCAATGTATTTACTAGTTTATTATCTAATAATAACAATAAATTAGGATTCATATATTTACAAAGTGAAAATCGTCTGAAATCTGATTATAAAATGCAATTCGTAGCAATCAAGTTAGAGAAAAAATGTTTACAATAAGCATAGAGCACTAAGAGTATTTTGTGAAGAACAATCCATTATACAAATATCCTTGGTGGCAGATATCACAATTATCACTTAGATGCATACCTAGCCATCCGCAATTTGTCATACACGGTTGTGCGTGGGCAGTACTTGATGGTGTGGGCAGAATCTCCCGAAGCTCCACATTTTGGACAAGTGTAGCGTCGTAGAACTGGACAGACAGTAATTCCTTGATCGTTTTTCAAAATGTGTTCCTCATATACTGTAGATAGCTCTCCGTTATTCTTGCAGAAGACACACACACCATTGTTTGGTCGCTTCTTCTTCGCCCTCGTCTGGTCATTGAGCATAGAAAGTTCGATATCTGTGGGTGAGGTTTTATCGAATGTTCTTTTACAACGACGACGTTCAACTAACAAAACATCCAAATCGTCTAACTCAGCATCTATACCGTTCATATGAAAATCATTATCAGACAGTCGCTTTTCATCCAAGAATTCCAGTGGAGATCGGAAAAAGCTGTCGTCTCGGGCCTGGTGGTTCCACAACTGGTTCTCTAAATCTGACTCGGATTTCTCAATAATACTAAGTACACTCTTCAACACAGATAGAGCAGCTCCACTCATGTTGTATTTGGCTTCCATAATTTCAAGATTGTGTCCACAAAACTAACGAATAGGTAGCTAATCAAACAGGTTATAGTAATTTCTGGACATATTCCCGTATTTATAACATTTTGTCAAGTCGGCAAGCGTCTGTGTGTGTAATATCTGCAATCATAACTCATTGTTAATTTTATTGTTAATATAGATCAAAGGTGTATTGTCGGCAATATGTGGTCTCTTGGCCACAAAGGCGCTGAATAGAGGGAACAAAATGCGATAGAGTTATTGTTTAAAGAAGATTAAGTCTTTATCAGCCGGGTATAATGGACGTAGCCACTCCCTCAAAACGATTACCAACTAATCAGGTCAAAGCCCTAAACATGAAGCTGCATGATTGATTGATCACTTTGATCTTAAGTACATGGCCGATCCAGCGGGGAATAGGACTAATCAGAATTGCAGAATCACATAATAGACATACATTTATTCTATGATTTTTAGTAGAAACCATACACACGCTCCAACCTAGGTCTATCCATATGATGCAAACAGATACAGAGATGGAAAGATAGGCGGACTGATGAAAATCTATTCCGAGTGGTTGTGGGTTTGTGTGTGAGAGGGTTTAGAGGTGGGCATGTTATAGGATAATAAAGGTGTTGGGTTCGTGGTTTGGTCGGTTGTATGGGTGACTGAATGCGTGTATGAGAGGTATATCGGTGGGTGATGGTGCTGCCTTGGATGGATAGATAGAAGGATGGACGTGTGTGGACGGACATATGGATAGTTTGCGTGCAGTTGGATGGATGGATAGATAGATCGAAGGATGGACGAGTGTGGATGGATGGATGGATGGATGGATGGATGGATGGATGGATGGATGGATGGATGGATGGATGGATGGATGGATGGATGGATGGATGGATGGAGGGATGGATGGTGTGTGGGTGGGCGGATTGGAGGGTGGATGGGTGGGTGGGTGGGTGGGTGGGTGGGGGAGGGAGGGAGGGAGGAGGGAGGGAGGGAGGGAGGGAGGAGGAGGGAGGGAGGGAGGGAGGGAGGGAGGGAGGGAGGGAGGGAGGGATGGATGGACGGAGGGACGGAGGGACGGATGGACGGAGGGAGGGAGGGAGGGACGGACGGACGGACGGACGGACGGACGGATGGATGGATGGATGGATGGATGGATGGATGGATGGATGGATGGATGGATGGATGGATGGATGGATGGATGGATGGATGGATGGATGGATGGATGGATGGATGGATGGATGGACTGACGGATGGATGGATGGATGGATGGATGGATGGACGGACGGATGGATGGATGGATGGATGGACGGATGGATGGATGGATGGACGGGTGTGGATAGATGGATGGGGTGTGGGTGGGCAGGGTGGGTGGAGGGAGGGAGGGAGGGAGGGAGGGAGGGAGGGATGGATGGGCGGGGTGGATGGGAGGGTGGGCGGGGTGGATGGGAGGGTGAATGGACGTGTGTGAACGGATGTATGGTTTGGTAGATGTATGGTTTGGTAGATGGATCGATGGATGGATGGATGGATGGATGGGTGGATGGATGGATGGATGGACGGACGTGTGTGGACGGATGGATGGATGGACTGATGGATGGATGGATTGGAATCAGAAATATTCCTTCTAGTTGTTGCTTATATGGCTAACTGGATACTGGGAGCTATACTATCATGGGAAACATTTTAACTGTTGATTTAGCTGTAGACACTTTGGTGGAGGGAGGGAAGGAGGGAGGGACGGAGGGAGGTAGGGAGGGAGGGACGGAGGGACGGAGGGACGGATGGAAGGACGGAGGGACGGAGGGACGAGGGACGAGGGACGGAGGGACGGAGGGACGGAGGGACGGAGGGATGGAAGGATGGATGGGGTGTGGGTGGGCGGGTTGGAGGGTGGGTGGGTGGGTGCAGGGAGGGAGGGATGGAGGGACGGAGGGATGGACGGAGGGAGGGAAGCAGGGACGGAGGGAGGGAGGGAGGGAGGGAGGGTGGGGCGGAGGGAAAGGCGAACGAAGGGAGGGATCGATGGATGGATGGATGTGTGTGGACGGACGGATGGATGGGTGGGTGGTTGGTTGGGTGAGTGTGTGGGTGGATGGATAGATAGATGGACTAATGGATGGATTGCTTGGAATCAGAAATGTTCCATCTAGTTGGTGCTTATACGGCTAACTGGATACTGGGAGCTATACTATCTTTGGAAACATTTTAACTGTTGATTCAGATGTAGACATTTTGGATCATGGTGACTTATTCTTAATATATGTTACACTATAAGCCAGGGTAGAAGCGCCAGTTCGGATACAGCTCCCCTGATGTATACTTTGTACTCTTTTATGCCAACAGATCTGTTTGTATTATGGTGAGTACTCAGATTCTGGATGATAATGTTGAGAAGAGGGGATCTATTTGATTATGAGGTGACTGATAAGGGAAGATCAAAATAATTCCTCAATTGAACAACGCCACACACGTTTGTCGCAATGTATTTAATAGTTTATTATCTAATAATAACAATAAATTAGGATTCATATATTTACAAAGTGAAAATCGTCTGAAATCTGATTATAAAATGCAATTCGTAGCAATCAATTTAGAGAAAAAATGTTTACAATAAGCATAGAGCACTAAGAGTATTTTCTGAAGAACAATCCATTATACAAATATCCTTGGTGGCAGATATCACAATTATCATTTAGATGCATACCTAGCCATCCGCAATTTGTCATACACGGTTGTGCGTGTGCAGTACTTGATGGTGTGGGCAGAATCTCCCGAAGCTCCACATTTTGGACAAGTGTAGCGTCGTAGAACTGGACAGACAGTAATTACTTGGTCGTTTTTCAAAATGTGTCCCCCATATACTGAAGATAGCTCTCCGTTATTCTTGCAGAAGACACACACACCATTGTTTCGTCGCTTCTTCTTCGCCCTCGTCTGGTCATTGAGCATAGAAAGTTCGATATCTCTGGGTGAGGTTTTATCGAATGTTCTTTTACAACGACGACGTTCAACTAACAAAACATCCAAATCGTCTAACTCAGCATCTATGCCGTTCATATGAAAATCATTATCAGACAGTCGCTTTTCATCCAAGAATTCCAGGGGAGATCGGAAAAAGCTGTCGTCTCGGGCCTGGTGGTTCCACAACTGAGTCCATCCATCCATCACCCATCTATTTCAAGATTGTGTCCACAAAACTAACGAAAAGGTAGCTAATCAAACAGGTTATAGTAATTTCTGGACATATTCCCGTATTTATAACATTTTGTCAAGTCGGCAAGCGTCTGTGTGTGTAATATCTGCAATCATAACTCATTGTTAATTTTATTGTTAATATAGATCAAAGGTGTATTGTCGGCAATATGTGGTCTCTTGGCCACAAAGGCGCTGAATAGAGGGAACAAAATGCGATAGAGTTATTGTTTAAAGAAGATTAAGTCCTTATCAGCCGGGTATAATGGACGTAGCCACTCCCTCAAAACGATTACCAACTAATCAGGTCAAAGCCCTAAACATGAGGCTGCATGATTGATTGATCACTTTGATCTTAAGTACATGGCCGATCCAGCGGGGAATAGGACTAATCAGAACTGCAGAATCACATAATAGACATACATTTATTCTATGATTTTTAGTAGAAACCATACACACGCTCCAACCTAGGTCTGTCCATGATGCAAACAGATAAATAGATGGAAAGATAGGCGGACTGATGAAAATCTATTGCGAGTGGTTGTGGGTTTATGGATGAGAGGGTTTAGAGGTGGGCATGTTATAGGATAATAAAGGTGTTGGGTTCGTGGTTTGGTCGGTTGTGTGGGTGACTTAATGGGTGTATGAGAGGTATATCGGCGGGTGATGGTGCTGCCTTGGATGGATAGATAGAAGGATGGACGTGTGTGGACGGACAGATGGATGGTTTGCGTGCAGTTGGATGGATGGATGGATGGATGGATGGATGGATGGATGGATGGATGGATGGATGGATGGATGGGTGGGTGGGTGGGTGGGTGGGTGGGTGGGTGGGTGGGTGGGTGGATGGATGGATGGATGGATGGATGGATGTGGACGGGTGGATGGATGGGGTGTGGGTGTGCAGGGTGCGTGGGTGGAGGGATGGAGGGAGGGTGGAAGTGATGGATGGATGCCGTGTGTGGACGGATGGATGGATGGGGGCGGGTGGGTGGAGGGAGGGAGGTAGGGATCGATGGAGGGAGGGAGGTACAGATGGATGGATGGATGGATGGATGGATGGATGGATGGATGGATGGATGGATGGATGGATGGATGGATGGATGGATGTGGACGTGTGGATGGATGGGGTGTGGGTGCGCAGGGTGGGTGGGTGGGTGGAGGGTGGGTGGCTGGGTTGGAGGGTGGGTGGAGGGAGGGAGGGATGTACGGACGGAGGGACGGATGGATGGATGGATGGATGGATGGATGGATGGGTGGGTGGGTGGGTACAGATGGATGGATGGGGTGTGGAGGGAGGGAGGAAGGGATGGATGGATGGATGCCGTCTGTGGACGGATGGATGGATGGGGGACGGGTGGGTGGAGGAAGGGAGGAAGTAGGGATCGATCGATGGATTGAGGGAGGGAGGGAGGGAGGGAGGGAGGGAGGGAGGGAGGTATGGATGGATGGATGGATGGATGGATGGAGGGAGGGAGGGAGGGAGGGAGGGAGGGATGGATGGATGGATGGATGGATGGATGGATGGACGTGTGCGGATGGATGGATGGGCGGGGTGGGTGGGTGGGGTGGGTGGACGTGTGTGGACGGATATACGGTTAGTTAGATGTATGGTTTGGTAGATGTATGGATGGATGGATTCATGGATGGATGGATGGATGGATGGATGGATGGATGGATGGATGGATGGATGGATGGATGGATGGACGTGGACGGATGGACGTGGACGGATGGACGTGGACGGATGGATGGGGTGTGGGTGGGCAGGGTGGGTTGGTGGTTGGGTGGAGGGAGAGATGGAGGGACGGATGGATGGATGGAGGGATGGAGGGATGGAGGGATGGATGGATGGGGTGTGGGTGGGCGGGTTGGAGGGTGGGTGGGTGGCTGGAGGGTGGGTGGGTGGAGGGAGAGGGAGGGAGGGAGGGAGGGAGTGAGGGAGGGAGGGAGGGAGGGAGGGAGGGACGGATGGATGGATGGACGAAGGGAGGGATCGATGGATGGATGTGTGTGGACGGTCGGATGGATGGATGGATGGATGGATGGATGGTTGGATGGATGGATGGATGGATGGGTGGGTGGGTGGATGAATGGATGGACTGATGGATGGATGGATTGGAATCAGAAATGTTCCATCTAGTTGGTGCTTATATGGCTAACTGGATACTGGGAGCTATACTATAATTGGAAACATTTTAACCGTTGATTTAGATGGAGACATTTTGGATCATGGTGACTTATTCTTAATATATGTTACACTATAAGCCAGGGTAGAAGCGCCAATTCGGATACAGCTCTCCTGATGTATATCATTTACTCTTTTATGCCAACAGATCTGTTTGTACTATGGTGAGTACTCAGATTCTGGATGATAATGTTGAGAAAACGGGATCTATTTGATTATGAGGTGACTGATACAGGAAGATCAAAATAATTACTCAATTGAACAACGCCACACACGTTTGTCGCAATGTATTTACTAGTTTATTATCTAATAATAACAATAAATTAGGATTCATATATTTACAAAGTGAAAATCGTCTGAAATATGATTATAAAATGCAATTCGTAGCAATAGAGTTAGAGAAAAAATGTTCACAATAAGCATAGAGCACTAAGAGTATTTTGTGAAGAACAATCCATTGTACAAATATCCTTGGTGGCAGATATCACAATTATCACTTAGATGCATACTTAGCCATCCGTAATTTGTCATACACGGTTGTGCGTGGGCAGTACTTGATGGTGTGGGCAGAATCTCCCGAAGCTCCACATTTTGGACAAGTGTAGCGTCGTAGAACTGGACAGACAGTAATTCCTTGATCGTTTTTCAAAATGTGTCCCCCATATAGTGAAGATAGCTCTCCGTTATTCTTGCAGAAGACACACACACCATTGTTTGGTCGCTTCTTCTTCGCCCTCGTCTGGTCATTGAGCATAGAAAGTTCGATATCTGTGGGTGAGGTTTTCTCGAATGTTCTTTTACAATGACGACGTTCAACTAGCAAAACATCCAAATCATCTAACTCAGCATCTATACCGTTCATATGAAAATCATTATCAGACAGTCGCTTTTCATCCAAGAATTCCAGTGGAGATCGGAAAAAGCTGTCGTCTCGGGCCTGGTGGTTCCACAACTGGTTCTCTAAATCTGACTCGGATTTCTCAATAATACTAAGTACACTCTTCAACACAGATAGAGCAGCTCCACTCATGTTGTATTTGGCTTCCATAATTTCAAGATTGTGTCCACAAATCTAATGAATAGGTAGCTAATCAAACAGGTTATAGTAATTTCTGGACATATTCCCGTATTTATAACATTTTGTCAAGTCGGCAAGCGTCTGTGTGTGTAATATCTGCAATCATAACTCATTGTTAATTTTATTGTTAATATAGATCAAAGGTGTATTGTCGGCAATATGTGGTCTCTTGGCCACAAAGGCGCTGAATAGAGGGAACAAAATGCGATAGAGTTATTGTTTAAAGAAGATTAAGTCTTTATCAGCCGGGTATAATGGACGTAGCCACTCCCTCAAAACGATTACCAACTAATCAGGTCAAAGCCCTAAACATGAAGCTGCATGATTGATTGATCACTTTGATCTTAAGTACATGGCCGATCCAGCGGGGAATAGGACCAATCAGAATTGCAGAATCACATAATAGACATACATTTATTCTATGATTTTTAGTAGAAACCATACACACGCTCCAACCTAGGTCTGTCCATGATGCAAACAGATAAATAGATGGAAAGATAGGCGGACTGATGAAAATCTATTGCGAGTGGTTGTGGGTTTATGGATGAGAGGGTTTAGAGGTGGGCATGTTATAGGATAATAAAGGTCTTGGGTTCGTGGTTTGGTCGGTTGTGTGGGTGACTTAATGGGTGTATGAGAGATATATCGGTGGGTGATGGTGCTGCCTTGGATGGATAGATAGAAGGATGGACGTGTGTGGACGGACAGTTGGATGGTTTGCGTGCAGTTGGATGGATGGATGGATGGATGGATGGATGGATGGATGGAGGGAGGGAGGGAGGGAGGGAGGGAGGGAGGGAGGGTGGGAGGGTGGGAGGGATGGATGGGTGGATGGACGTGTGTGGACGGATGGATGGATGGGCGGGGTGGGTGGGCTGGGTGGGTGGACGTGTGTGGACGGATGTACGGTTAGTTAGATGTATGGTTTGGTAGATGTATGGATGAATGGATTCATGGATGGATGGATGGATGGATGGATGGATGGATGGATGGATGGATGGATGGATGGATGGATGGATGGATGGATGGATGGATGGATGGATGGATGGATGGATGGATGGATGGACGTGGACGGATGGATGGATGGATGGGGTGTGGGTGGATTGGTGGCTGGGTGGAGGGAGGGATGGAGGGACGGATGGAGGGATGGAGGGATGGAGGTATGGAGGGATGGAGGGATGGAGGGATGGAGTGTGGGTTGCCGGGTTGGAGGGTGGGTGGGTGGCTGGGTTCGAGGGTGGGTGGGTGGGTGGAGGTGGAGGGAGAGGGAGGGAGGGAGGGAGGGAGGGAGGGAGGGAGGGAGGGAGGTAGGGAGGGAGGGAGGGGGGGAGGGACGGATGGATGGATGGACGAAGGGAGAGATCGATGGATGGATGTGTGTGGACGGTCGGATGGATGGATGGATGGATGGGTGGGTGGGTGGGTGGGTGGGTGGGTGGGTGGGTGGGTGGGTGGGTGGATGAATGGATGGACTGATGGATGGATGGATTGGAATCAGAAATGTTCCATCTAGTTGGTGCTTATATGGCTAACTGGATACTGGGAGCTATACTATAATTGGAAACATTTTAACTGTTGATTTAGATGGAGACATTTTGGATCATGCTGACTTATTCTTAATATATGTTACACTATAAGCCAGGGTAGAAGCGCCAATTCGGATACAGCTCTCCTGATGTATATTTTTTACTCTTTTATGCCAACAGATCTGTTTGTACTATGGTGAGTACTCAGATTCTGGATGATAATGTTGAGAAAACGGGATCTATTTGATTATGGGGTGACTGATACAGGAAGATCAAAATAATTACTCAATTGAACAACGCCACACACGTTTGTCCCAATGTATTTACTAGTTTATTATCTAATAATAACAATAAATTAGGATTCATATATTTACAAAGTGAAAATCGTCTGAAATCTGATTATAAAATGCAATTCGTAGCAATAGAGTTAGAGAAAAAATGTTCACAATAAGCATAGAGCACTAAGAGTATTTTGTGAAGAACAATCCATTATACAAATATCCTTGGTGGCAGATATCACAATTATCACTTAGATGCATACCTAGCCATCCGCAATTTGTCATACACGGTTGTGCGTGGGCAGTACTTGATGGTGTGGGCAGAATCTCCCGAAGCTCCACATTTTGGACAAGTGTAGCGTCGTAGAACTGGACAGACAGTAATTCCTTGATCGTTTTTCAAAATGTGTCCCCCATATAGTGAAGATAGCTCTCCGTTATTCTTGCAGAAGACACACACACCATTGTTTGGTCGCTTCTTCTTCGCCCTCGTCTGGTCATTGAGCATAGAAAGTTCGATATCTGTGGGTGAGGTTTTCTCGAATGTTCTTTTACAATGACGACGTTCAAC
>JAVVLW010004100.1:0-40789 GCA_034401795.1 Chaetoderma sp. LZ-2023a | reverse complement strand
TTTTGAAAATTTAACACTGCAATGACTGGCTCATTTATCGGGCCAGCCATTCATTCCCGTGGTAAATTTTCAAAAACAGTTTTTTCTTGGCCTGCAAATGGACATCATGATCCTTCATGACTACTGCAAAAGCTGGTGTGTTAAAAGGTTAACAAAGTTTATGTATAAATCTGGATCCAATATTTACACTCACCATTGAGCCATTTGGTATTATGTTGTGCAGTCCTCAGATACTTAGAAGGACCCATTATTCTATGGATGGCCGGAACCTGACCATTTATATCAGTAGCTGTGGCACTATAGAGGTCCCCATCAGAGGAAATGAGTACAGTGCCATTATAGTGAGGGTCAAAGGGACACTTTGCAACACCGGATATAGTTTTGCTTATAGTATTCAAATCATCGGGCTTTAGAAGAAAAACATAGAAAAATAACATTTAATAATACAGAAGTAGTAGCAGTGGCATGTGGTGGCCATTAGACAATGACAGACGCGTTGTCATGGCAATGAAAGAATGGATGCCATGGCAAGAACAAGAGAGGAAAATTTAGATAATATTATCAGTATAATAAATACAAGAGGCCGAAGGGGCCTGTATCGCTCAGCTGGACCATAAACATTTCAACTAAAATGCTCTTTATCAACAAGATGGCCACCAAACCGTTTATCTGAGTTTCAAAAATTGCAAATTTGAGATCAGAATACCCAAAAACACATAAAACCAATTTTGGCCTCAAAATCCATCAAATAAAAAAATCCAATATGGACGCCAAACATGCTATATTTTGATTGGCCCATCCAGGTTTTTTGACGGAGCAACTTCCCTTGAACAAACTTTAATGGCCCTTGGTCCCTAATTATATCTCCCAAATTTCGGCACAATCCCTTCAAATCGTTTTCCGCTACAACTAGGTTAACCAAGATGGTCGCCAAACCATTTGACAAATCAAGCTCCCTTGAACAAACTTGGTTCAGCTCTTGCCCTAAATCATATTTCATCAGGTTTGCATCAATCCCATAAGCGCTTTCAGAGATTTTTAAGGACGTTTCGAAAAATCGGCCAAAATCCAAGATGGCCAACGGCCCAATTGGGCGATCGGCTTCGTTTGAACAAACTTGAATCTCTACACCCTAAGGATGCTTCCTGCCAAATATAATTGAAATCGGCCAGGTAGTTCTCGAGAAGTAAACATTTAAAATTTCCCCATTGCTGTAGTATGGGAGCTTTTGGTGGAAAAATGATCCGAGATGGCCGCCAAACAGTTTACAGAATACCGCAAAACACATACAAAACTAATTTCGGCTTCAAAATCCATCAAATAAAAAAATCCAATATGGCCGCCAAACACGCCATATTTTGATTATCCCACGGCGGCCATGTTTTTTGACGGATCAACTTCTCTTGGCCCTTTAATGGCTCTTAGGCCCTAATCATATCTCCCAAATTTCGACCCGATCCTTTCAGTGGTTCTGGAGAAGTTATTTTCGCTACAACTAGGTCAACCAAGATGGCTGCCGAACCATTTGACCAATCACGTTCCCTTAAACAAACTTGGTTCAGCTCTTGCCTAGATCATATTTCATGAGATTTACATCAATCCCCTAAGCGGTTTCGGAGAAGATTTTTAGACGTTTCCTAAAATCGGCCCAAATCCAAGATGGCCGCAGGCCAAATTGGCCGATCGGGTTCATTTGAACAAACTTGGATCCCTATGCCCTAAGGATGCTTCCTGTCAAATATAATTGAAATCGGCCAAGTGGTTTTTGAGAAGTTGTTTAAAGGAAAAGTTGATAGACGGACGATGGACACACGGTCGCCACGGCATAAGCTCACATGGCTTTTCAGACCAGGTGAGCTAATAATGAAGAGATGGGGTGTTACCTGACCAATAGTGGTGACCTCGCTGACCTCCAGAATACAGACAAACTCATCTCTGATCTCCTCTGAAACAGTTAAAAAACAAAACTTAATAGAAGCTGGGAAAGCTAAAACATGAAATGTTTCACCTGTATCTATGCATGGATAGTGAGGATTTACATTAAGCTAATGAAGTGTATTGACCTTTGACCTGTATTAGTCAGTTCTAATCATAGGCTCTGCCACAGTTTGTTAGTGAATAGGCTGGAAAAGGTATTGGTCCTCAGGACACACTTTAATCCTCAGATTTTCTCAAGAAAATTTCAATTTTCTCAAAGAAAATGTCAATTTACAGACCAAGATAAAACTGTTTTTGAAAATTTTCAACTGGAATGACTGGTCCGGTTATCGAGCCAGTCATTCCAGTGGTAAATTTTCAAAAATGGTCTTCTTTTGGTCTGGAAATGGACATTTCTGAAGACCACTGTAGAAGCCGTTTTTGGCTGATATGAGTGTTACAGGGTTAATTAATCATGAAAAAAGGCTGTGGTTCGTCATATGGAAACTAACTTTCAAGATGGCTGCCATGGTACTGCCTTCTGAATGTCCATTAACAGCCCAAGAGAATACAATTTTTGAAAATTTATCACTGGAATGACTGGCTCGGTTATCGAGCCAGTCATTCCAGTGGTAAATTTTCACAAATTGTGTTCTCTTGGCCTGTAAATGGACATTCCACAAAACCATAACAGAGGCTGGTTTTTGCCGGCATGACCATTATAGGGTTAATGTCCAATTTCATCTGTCATGTTTGTTTCAGTACGACATTCGTCAGAAGGCCTTGAAACTGACGGCTAACAGCATGTATGGGTGCCTGGGCTTCAGTAATTCACGCTTTTATGCAAAGTCCCTCGCTGCATTGATCACGAGTAAAGGTAGGGAGGTATGTATCCATCTCTATGCATACAAATTACTTAACAGACCATGAAATCTGACAAATACAATCAATGTCTCGCTTGTGGGATAAGTTAAATCAAGGAGTGTAGGCTGAAAATTCTTATACATACAAATCTATTCTGTTCTACAAGAATTTTGCATCAGAAACACAGCTCTAAAGTCCATGACACAAGATTTGATGTGAATGAACGATCGTTCCACAGGAGGTTACTTGATTCTAACTACCCAGGACGTCATTTTGTTCAGCGTAATGCTGAACAGCTAACCCATAAGCAATAGATATTATTAACCCTTTACCACTCATATCAGCCAAAACCGACTTCTGCATTGGTCTTGAGCAATGTCCATTTGCAGACCAAACGAAGACTATTTTTGAAATGTACCACTGGAATTACTGGCTCGATAATCGATCCTGTCATTCCAGTGGTAAACTTTCAAAAATAGTCTTCTCTTGGTCTGCAAATGGACATTTTCTATGAGAAAATTGAAATTTTCCTGAATAAATTCCAGAGTAAAAATGTTAAACTACATTTAGCTTCCAAGTGAGCTTACGCCACCAAAGGTGGGCATCCGTCATCCGTCCATCTGTCAAATCGCTTCTCCTTAAGGGGTTGACCGATTTCAAACAAATTTGGCTGGAAGGACCCTATGGGGTAGGCTTCACAATTGTATACAGAATTTTGATAGGTTAATTTCTCTGGTGACCATATCAGATTTTCCAGAAATCCTTTAAATCTCTGCTCTTCCTTAATCAATGGGCCGATTTCAGCAAAACTTGGGTGATATGGCAGTAGGCTTCAGCATATCAAACGAGAATTTTGATTGTTCAATTTTTTGGGTGGCCATCTTGGATTTTCCGAAAATTATCCATCATGCTAATCGTCCAGACATGCCAGGTGAGAGGCACAGGTCCTTGGGCCTCTTGTCTCCTTTACCGCTACTGACAAGATAGAAGACATTTTTCAGATACATAATAACTATGTCATGTATGTTGTTGAATACTATGAAAATAATTTAACAGGAAGTCCATTTTCAAAACATCCAACAGCTTTCCTGTATGCTTGTCTTAAAATCAGGATATATGTAAAGAACATTTATCAGTGAAAGGGGAACAGGAGTCTAATCCTGGGGGGAAATCCGGGAACCTAATCTTTAATTATCCAAGTCTTTCAAATTGTGTAAGTTGATGATTTTGTAGTTAATCTAGATTTCCCAAACAAAGCACTGTATTACTATTATTAAGCTTCCACAGGGCCCGTGGAGAGTTAGATGTGGTAGTAATTACTTATGCTTTCAAATTAGTTGTCTTGAGTTGCGGCTTGCTATGGACTGTCCAACAATTTCTGTAAACTTGACTAAATTCCCAGGAGTAAAGATTGACACGAGTGAGAAAAATCGTGTAGTTATCTGTAGTGATTAAAAGAAAATACCTGGATGGCGACAATGTCACAGCTCTGATAATACTGCTGTGTGGTCAAGATGTATATTTAATGGTTAAGCGCGAGGGTAGAAGTACAGAGACTACATGTACCATTTTCTACCCAGTGAAACATGTTAGTATAGTCTGGTCTTAAATTTTAATGTTCAAGATAAAATAAAAGATGTTTGCTTGCGAATGTTTAATTTACCAGTAGAGTAACTGACTTGGTTATCGAGCTTGCTTTCACTTCATGAGTATACTTACCTTCCTAGCACTCTTTGATATTCCCAAATATCAACTTTCACTCAATAAACACTCGGATTAAAAAAGTTAGGTGCCCCTAATGGGCCGGTAGTCAAATACCATCCCGCGGGTGCCAGTCCCAACCTCGCGCATGCGCAGACTAGCAATTCTTCTTTTCCAATTTATTGGCAAAGAGAAACACGAGATGCACATGCTAGTTAAATTTCTTGCTAAGTTTTCTGCTTGTTGTGTCCAAACAAACTCAATTCCATGTGATAACGATGTCTTCTCAAGCTAAATCGCTGGAGGAAGGACTGGGACCAAGTTATCAGGTGACTTCTAATACATATTTGTCCAATTTAGCATTTTAATCCTGTGTGCAATGTGTTCCCAGGATTTGCAATTAGGCGTGATAGTCGCCATTAAAACTGATTTATTTACATCTGGCGCTATGAAATTCCAATCTCTCTTTGTGTCTGTGTCCACAGGTATCTTTCTATGATTGAAAAGGACAGGACACCTTAAGAGGGTTTGTTTTTCTCTCCACCAAGGTTCCTTTATCCCACTAACATGTTAGGAACAAAGTCTATGTCCAGTGAGTTGGTCTCATAAGATCTTCTCACTGCCCTCTTGGTCCATTTCCCTTCCCCTTATGGTGGAGAGATTTAAGAGCCATAGAGAATTGTGGAGTATCCAGTTCATGAGGTCGCATAGTATGTCTGTAACATACTTACATTGCTCATTAATTCGCCCTCATTCCTGTCCACACTATTCACTTGTTCATTTCCTGGTTATGTCTGATGTCCACTTGTTACTAGGCCATTCAGTCCCGGTCACCTTTTCTGTTAGGCACAATATAAAACAGGGACTCATTAGTCCAGAACATAATCTTCCAGTCTATATTCTTCCCCCCATCCCCGAAAATATGTCCTCATAACTATAGCACAAAGTCATAGCGCAAGGAGCTATAGTCTTTAACGTCATTATACAAACATTTATGGATTTTAAAATGGTCCAGCAGTACAGCCTACCAAACCAAAGCAACTTAACTATCAACAGTTATCTACACGATAAATGGTCCAGCAGTACAGTCTACCAAACCAAAGCAACTTAACTATCAACAGTTATCTACACGATAAATGGTCCAGCAGTACAGTCTACCAAACCAAAGAAACTTAACTATCAACAGTTATCTACACGATAAATGGTCCAGCAGTACAGTCCACCAAACCAAAGCAACTTAACTATCAACAGTTATCTACACGATAAATGGTCCAGCAGTACAGCCTACCAAACCAAAGCAACTTAACTATCAACAGTTATCTACACGATAAATGGGCCAGCAGTACAGCCTACCAAACCAAAGCAACTTAACTATCAACAGTTATCTACACGATAAATGGTCCAGCAGTACATCCTACCAAACAAAAGCAACTTAACTATCAACAGTTATCTACATGATAAATGGTCCAGCAGTACAGCCTACCAAACAAAAGCAACTTAACTATCAACAGTTATCTACACGATAAATGGTCCATCAGTACATCCTACCAAACCAAAGCAACTTAACTATCAACAGTTATCTACACGATAAATGGTCCAGCAGTACAGTCTACCAAACCAAAGCAACTTAACTATCAACAGTTATCTACACGATAAATGGTCCAGCAGTACAGCCTACCAAACCAAAGCAACTTAACTATCAACAGTTATCTACACGATAAATGGTCCAGCAGTACAGTCTACCAAACCAAAGCAACTTAACTATCAACAGTTATCTACACGATAAATGGTCCAGCAGTACAGCCTACCAAACAAAAGCAACTTAACTATCAACAGTTATCTACATGATAAATGGTCCAGCAGTACAGCCTACCAAACAAAAGCAACTTAACTATCAACAGTTATCTACATGATAAATGGTCCAGCAGTACAGCCTACCAAACCAAAGCAACTTAACTATCAACAGTTATCTACACAATAAATGGTCCAGCAGTACAGCCTACCAAACCAAAGCAACTTAACTATCAACAGTTATCTACACGATAAATGGTCCAGCAGTACAGTCTACCAAACCAAAGCAACTTAACTATCAACAGTTATCTACACGATAAATGGTCCAGCAGTACATCCTACCAAACCAAAGCAACTTAACTATCAACAGTTATCTACACGATAAATGGTCCAGCAGTACAGTCTACCAAACCAAAGCAACTTAACTATCAACAGTTATCTACACGATAAATGGTAAAGCAGTACAGTCTACCAAACCAAAGCAACTTAACTATCAACAGTTATCTACACAATAAATGGTCCAGCAGTACAGCCTACCAAACCGAGGGAATCTTAATATAATGGTAAATGTACAATTATTTACAGGAAGAAAATTGAGTACGGAAAAGGGACTATAAAGGGAAGGAACTATGTACAACTATTTATACAATTCTACAAAGAACTAACAACAATTTAAGTTACAAAATCCCTAAACCTATCTGGACACCTAGTTCTACGCCCTGCCCTTGTTGTATATGAGGGGAGAGACTCAGCTACAGAAGTCTCCATCAGGGGCACTTGAACAAACTTAGATCTCTATGCCCTATGAATTCTTCCTCCCAAATATAATTGAAATTGGCCCAGTGGTTCTTGAGAAGAAGTCGTTTAAAGAATTCCCCATTGCTTTACAATGGGCCCATTGCTTTACATTGGAGACTATGGCGGGAAAACAAACCAAGATGGCAGAAAAAAACGTTTATCCGACAGTCTCGAAAGTGGGATATTTGAATTGGCCACACTGATAAGCATATATAAAGCAATTTTCGCCATGAAAATACATCAAATACAAAAAGCCAATATGACTAAGAAACGCTAAATTTTGATTGGTTGATGGCGGACATGTTTTTTAACGAACAAACTTCTTTTGAATAAATTTGAATGGCCATTGGTCGCTAAGCTTATTTACCAAATTTCAGCTCTATCCCTTCAGTGGTTCTGGAGAAGAAGTCGTTTTCGCAAAAACTACATCACCCAAGATGGCCACCAAGCAAATAAGCCAACCAGGTTGCCTTGAACAAACTTACCGTTACCACAGATGATGTATTATGAGTTTTGAATCAATTCCTCCAACGGCTTCTGAGATTTTTTTAAGTGTTTCTAAAAATCAGCCATCTTGGATATTGGCCGATCGGCTTCGTTTGAACAAATTTGAATCTCTATGCCCTAGGGATGCTTCCTACCAAATATAATTGTAATTGGCCCAGTGGTTCTTGAGACGTCATCTAAAGAAAAAGTTGACGAACAACACACAGGCGATGGACGGTCGCCATCGCATAAGCTCACTTGGCCATTCTGGCCAGGTAAGCTAAAAAGACCAGCACCACCATCACCTCCACCACCACCACACACTCTCATCCCCACCCACAACCTCACTACCACCACACATCCTCCTTGTCATCCTGCTCTGCATAATTATTACTCTCTGTAGCCTACAAAGTCTTATCACATTCTTCTAAGCAATTTCCAAATTTACATGTAAACAAATTTATCAGCGTGATTGTGTTTGATAATTGTTAGTTAGAGAAATTGTTATTCTTACCTCTGGGAGTGACCAACGTGCAGTGGATGGACGCTGAGAGCTTGAACCGCCTCATCCATTAACTGATACTTTTGAGCATCCACTAAATGCTTCGCCATGTAAAATGACCGCTTGCAAGGGTCTGTATTTCGGACACCACACTAATAGATGAAAGGACTAGCAACAGGTTATATAGCTGGACATCACTAACCCCGTAACCCATAAATTTGTTCAATTTTCTCAGAAAATGTCCATTTGCAGCAGAGAATATTCTTTGTGAAAATGTATCACTGTAATGGATGGTTTTGTTAACCAGCCAGTCATTCCAGTAGGAAATTTTCAAAATTTTCATTGCTGTGGCTTGGGGGACATGTCCCACACATTTTAAGCCCTGTTGTACAAACAAATTGTGGTAGCACTAATTAGTTATCCTGATTTCTTTGCATAGGGGGTCTAGGCTTTGGCTGTATCCACAGTGCACAACGATATAAGCATGATCGTGTCATAACTCAAAGTAATATCGTATTAGATTCACCATATATGATATTTAGACGGCATTTAGCAGCATTGACGACTTAGACGCACTGCAAGAAAATTTCAAAGAGGTGTGTATGTACGTGAATAAATTGCAACAGCTGTTCAAATCTGCTACTGCTGCTATGGCGCCATATTTCTACAGCATGGACAGAACCAATTATGCAAGATGGCTGCCAATATATCTTGCGGACATGAAGATGCTTCCAAGTACACATCCCCATGTACATGAACAATTCTTGAATGGAAATCATTCCGTAAGTCGCTCAGACCATCCATTCAATCAAGTGTGGACAGATATGGCCTTAGAGCAATCGATTAATTTGGATTCCAAAAAGCGAGGTGGTATTATTGGAATAACACAAAAGCCAGGAGCTCTGGAGAGGTGGTTTTTTACTAGCCACGAGAGGGCAGCCATAACAAAGGTCACAAAGCAAATGTGTGGGTTACAAGATAGTCACATGTTTGGAGTACATAAGGAAATGGGGACTAATCGAATGAACAGGGATGAAACCGATGTGCAGAAGATACTTTCGATGTTCTCATCAGATATAATGACCAATCCCTTTAATATTGCGGAAAACGATGACAGCGAGTGTCTTCCGCTTGTAAACATTGCAACTGGCGTGGTATTGCCTAGTGAAATCGCCAAGAGAATTGTTTCCGCCTGTGACATTGGTAAGATTATGGAAAATTTTGTTCAGGAGTGGCTGGACACTAACACGAGAAGCTTTTGGGACACGTTGCCACACTTAAAACTTAAAACATTTGCCAGCCTAGCACAGAAGAAAAAACTCAAAACAAATGATGAAAAAATTCACAATGTGAGATCTGACCGCGAACTATTTGGTCGATTAATTATTGCCGTTTATTACGGATGGGACTCTAAGAAAGAATGTGAAAAGTGTTTTGTTAAGTGAACTAGAAAAGGAAGTAAATGTTGATGGACGGCTTCCACCTGTTGACAAGACAGGCGCAACAGCTTATGTAGTAGATGGCATGGCAATTGTGCAAATGGTTAAAACTGGAGGTACGTCTACATTTGGAGAATTGGCTGATAAATACTGGCACATCTTTACAGTTCCACTGAATCAAGAAGACTGCAACAGAGTAGATATAGTTTTTGACAGATATGATAGACTGGAATCTCTCAAAGCGGAAGAGCGGCTAAAACGTGGGTCATCAACAGCATTGGAAGTAAAGATTGCTGGAGAAAATACTCCCGTTCCAAAGCAATGGGCCAAGTACATCAGCAATCCAAGCAACAAAAGTAACCTGGTTGCATTTCTCAGCAAGCGGTGGCGTGATACTGGTCCAAATATGCTATCTGCCGACAATTGCGTCATTCTTGCTGGTGGCTTTAATGATGGAATGGATGTTGTCATTTCAGCGAACAATTCGTCGTATTTGGAAGAACTTCGATCAGATCACAAGGAAGCAGATACGCGTATGATGTTGCACGCGCTACACGCTTCAAAAGACCACATGCGTGTTGTTATACAGTCTCCTGATACAGACGTGGCAGTACTTAGTATATATACGTATCGTTCGCTTCACTGTTCTGAACTATGGTTCCGTACGGGCACAAAGGACAAATTGCGATACATACCAATACATACAGTTGCTCAAGTACTGGGCCCAGCTATCTGTCTGTCTTTGCCTGGGTTTCATTCTCTTACAGGTTGTGATAGCACTAGTGCATTATTTGGAGTCGCTAAGAGAAAAGCATTCAATCTCTTAAAGTCATCTGAATGTCATCAGCTTAGCTTAGCCCAACTCGGCGAACATGTTGACTTATCACCGAATACTGCAATTCTATGTGAGAAATTTGTCTGTGAGTTGTATACCACCAGGGATGTGGGAAAGACAGCTGATGAAACCCGTTATTGGCTCTTTTGTCAAAAGAGACAAAGAAATGAAAATCTTCCACCTACATCGAATAGTCTAAAGCATCACACCGAAAGGGCCAATTTTCAAGCTCTTGTTTGGAGACGTTCATTGCAAGCTGTTCAGAATCTTCCATCTCCAAATGGACATGGCTGGAGTATAGTGGATGGTCTACTCAAGCCTGTTCTAATGTCAAAGGATCCTGCTCCATTTGGATTAATTGAACTCACATCATGTAGATGTCAAAAGTCTGCCTGCAAAAGAACAGATCTCTGTCAATGCAAGGCTAACAATCTACTCTGCACTGAAGCATGCCTTTGTTTGGGAGGTGAAATGTGTGACAATGTTCAGCATACAATTGTCGAAGATGACTCTGACACGGATGAGTAACATTCTCTCATTTGCTCACGTGATAAATATGTCCTGCCAGCTTGTGTAGACATGCACTGCATGTCAGTTAAAAGTTTAATTATGAAAAATGTAGAAAACATGGGCATTGTTGTAGCTAAGGTATTGCTAGTCACAAGAAGACCTAAGTGCCCCAATATGTACAAAGCAACATACGGGTGTCTTAAACGAGGTTGATTATGTATAAATCTGCGATATACGATCACTCCTTTCCATTTTGGTTAAGATTGTATTGATATAACAGGCGCTTAAGTTTGTGAAAAATTTA
Organism: Chaetoderma sp. LZ-2023a; assembly: GCA_034401795.1. Lineage (NCBI taxonomy): Eukaryota > Metazoa > Mollusca > Caudofoveata > Chaetodermatida > Chaetodermatidae > Chaetoderma > Chaetoderma sp. LZ-2023a. Next base: position 29,642 of record JAVVLW010004100.1, on the reverse strand, counting down.
CCATTGTGAAAATTGTTTGAGAGCTACATTCAACACCTATTGTAAATGGGCTTCTCACGGGTTAGTGATACCACAATTTTCTTGTACAACACGGCTCAGAATATACCCAAGACATCAGTCTAGCATAATATAGAGACAAACCTTCTGAATACTGGGTGTGCTACGAAACCATTCTTCTAGACCCCTTTTGAAAATTGGCTCCCGGACTACTAATACTGTTTGATATTGCCAGAATTCGTCAGTGAATTCGGCCGGAGGGAGGCGAGATCAAAAGACCAGCTCTTCCCTATGCGCTTTTCTGCGATTAAGGCACTTAAACTTCTGAAACTGTGTGAAAACACAGTCAGGATTTGAGAAAACATCGGCTAACACAATCCGATGGATGAGAGATGACCGAATGTCATATGCGCCCCCCCCCCACCCCCACCCACCCACCCCCCGTTCCTGGGAGGAAGACTCGAATGGCCTCAACGTCCCATACGCTCTCTACGTACAAGTGCCATGTACTATAGGACAGAGACGAAAAAACTCCATTTTCGTATACTCTCAATGATGAACCACATAAAAACACGTACCATTACCATATTAATAACGAAGGGTGACGTGACATTACAAAAAACTATGGACAACACACACAAGACTGACCTTGTGGAAGATTGGCGCTGTAATCATCTCCCCATTGGTGAAGACTGATGCAGCCCATAAAGTAGATGTTTCCATTGATTAAATGTGAAATATATAAAAAATTAGGATACCTCATCAAAATATGTACACCTAGATTAGCTTTTCAAAATCGCTAAGGCGAGAGGATTCGAGGTGTCATGGAGATAATGGTCGGTAAAACTCGACTCACAGTGCCACTGAGCTACTGACATAATGTCATCCACAGGTATCCCATTAAATAGGGTAGTGGAAGTCACTACACCTCGGACACTGTGAGCCTTGGCCATGTCAACTTGTTTACCTGTGGCGGATTTATGGCAAAATTGAACACACTCTACAATCCACCTGGAAATGGTCTCCTTTGATGCCCTGCCATGGGGCTCAATATATGACAACCATAACGCTGTTGGGTCCGTCCGCCAATCTTGAGTACGTTGTTTGTACCGGATTAATGCTCGGACTGGACACCATAGTTTTGAATTAGGATCAAACCTAGTCAAAGCTGGTAAAATTATCGGTTGACCCGGATATTTCAGACTGGTTTTTCGCCATGAAATTTATCCTGGGTAGAAGCCTAAGGCCTTCCCCTGTAACCACAAACCGGTCTGCCTCGGCTGACAAGGCATGAATCTCACTCCTATGCCTAGCAATTAAAAATACAGTTTTAAGCGTCAACATTTTCATAGAAATGGAGCTTAGTGGTTCAAACGGCCTATCAGCTAGCACCTGAAGCACTAATGATAAACTCCAAGACGGAATCACTGGGGGATTCCTTGGTCTTAGATTGCCCATGCCTTTGATTAAAGTATTTAATGTATTTACTTCATCACTTCCCCTATTAGCCAAGCAAGGGATAACTGACATTAAAGCTGACTTATAGCCAGCAATAGAGTTAGGCTTAAGGCTATAGGCATCATACAGGTGACAGAGGAAATCGGCTACTACCTGAATAGATGAATCCATTGGATTAATACATCTTTTTGAGCACCATTCTGCAAATCTGTTGATTTTATAATTATATGCTCTGGAGGTTGACCCCCTCCTGGCATTTGCCATGAACATGGCTGCTTGCTCAGAAAAGCCCTCCTTAATTATAGATTCCTTGACAACATCCACGCAGTCAATCGGAACATTGACGGATTGTTGTGAAGGTTCTTGCCCTGGAAGATAATATTGTCCATCAGAGGCAGAGGAACCGGATTGCAGACCAGAAAGTCCAGCAGATCCGTATACCATGATCGGCTTGGCCAATTTGGGGCGATCAGAGGCACTTGGCACTCCTCCTGTCTGATTTTCTGAAGAATTTTTGGAATCAGGATTGCTGGAGGGAATGCGTATGCATACATTCCCACCCAGCTCATAGCTAACGCATCTGTTGCGAAAGCGCTTGGATCTGGAATCGATCTGGAATCGGAGAGACGTACGTCGTCGTCTTCGCATTCTTCTTCGTTGCGAATAAATCTATGTTGGGTCTCCCCCCCCCCCCCCCCCGTGGTCGAACAGACGATCCACCACACATTGATTTAGTTGCCATTCCGTAGGTAAAACACTCATCCTTCGGCTCAATGAGTCTGCTAACAGATTTAACCTTCCTGGAATATGAACTGCCTTCAAGGTAATCCTGTGATCCAGGCACCAACAAAGCAGTGTCCAAGTCATCATACAGAGACTGGGCGACTTCGTTCCGCCCTGGCGGTTTATGTAAGTCACTACTGTTGAGTTGTCTGATCGAATTAGAACACTCTTGCCCTGAACTTTCTGTAAGAAATGTTCCAGGCCCAGGACTACTGCTGTTAATTCCAGTAGATTGATATGTTCCTTTGACTGTTCCAGAATCCAAAGCCCTGATATCGTGGATTCTTCCAGGCAAGCTCCCCACCCCTCCATCGATGCATCTGTATACATCGTTAACTGAGGGTGAGGAGGGGTTAACATTACCCCTGCCAGGAGATTCTCTGTCTTCAACCACCATTGAAGGTGATGAATTAGAGGCTCCATCACTGACACGCTTGAGTCCAGTGAACCTGTACTTTGGGTCCATTGTGTCATGAGAAATAACTGTATCGGCCGCATGCGTAAGGCCGCCTGAGGAATGACTGGTTCCAGAGAAACCATCAATCCCAGCATTCTCAGATAAACCCGTGCCAGGACATGACGACTGTTGCACACCGACTGTATTACTGAGATGAGTATCTGTACCCTCTCCTGAGTAGGATAAACATATCCTATCTCCAGATCGAAGAACATTCCCAGGTAAACAAACTTCTGGGATGGAGTCAGCTCTGATTTTTGAAAATTTATTATCCAGCCTAAATCTGTGCGAGTTTTCAAAACTATCTCCAGATTTGCTGATAAACTTTCCTGGTTGTGTGTTTTTAACAGCCAGTCGTCTATGTACGTGTGGACTGCTATGCTTCTCCTGCAGAGGTATGCTGTCATCGCAAGAACCACCCTGGTGAAGACCCGAGGAGCCGTAGAAATTCAGAAGGGTAACACCCTGAATTCCCACTGTCTGCCCTGGAATGCAAATCTCAGGAAGCGACGGAAACCCCTCGCTATTGGAATGTGGAAATAAGCATCGTTCAAAGCTATTGAAGCTGTCCACATTCCCTTCTCCAACCCCGCCAACACCGATCTTGAGAATTGGTCTCCACCCTCCAGTGCTTTTCGTTACCAAGAACACGGTTGAATAGAAGCCCGGGCAATTTTGCGCCAGTTGAATTGCTTCCTTGTGTATGAGGGAATTTATTTCCTCCTCTATACACAACCGCTGATCTGGATCTCTTGGAATTTGAGTCCAGACCGGCACCAGAGACAGTCGTGATGGTGGACCTGTTATCCAGTCGAGATGATACTCGACTGAAAGCCATCGTAAGACTAAACGGTCCTGAGTCAACCGTTCCCACTCTTGCATGTGGTTGGCCAATCGGCCTCCCACTGGTCCACCTAGGGAGAGAGGTGGACATAAGAAGCGCAAGAGTGGCACTGTCTCCTGGTGCAGATGCACTGGAGTAACTCTTACTGTGGTAATCACCCTGTCAGGTACGATTACCACGACCAGATCCTCGCGCACCACGGCCCGCACCGCTCGCGGGCGGCTGCCTGGCTGGCTGCACCGGAGGAGCCTGCGCCCCCCTCGCTGCTGGCCGAAGCGCACTCGGCCATGGCCGATGCTGCGCTGGTGGCTGGCCTCTGACCTGGCCACCGCCACCTCGAGCCTGCAGGGGATGACACGCAGGGGGAGCCGCGCGAACGCGCTCTCTATGGAGCACTCCAAATTGCTCCCGTAATGCCCTCTGGTTACTGACCAGGGTAACCGTCTCCTGGAGATGCCTACATCCCTCACCTCCAAAGAGACCAGGACCTGTCATAGGCGTACACAGCAGCCTATTATACAAATCCTGGTACGGGCACAAGTTATCAAGAGCAAACGTGCGCCTCGCCCGGACACTCCTGGTTACAGACCGGGTTAAAGAGTCCAAAGCCAAGTTAATTCCATCTTGGATGGCTCTCTGGACAGTCACCGGACTAGGCTGACGTAATGCGGATGCCGTTACTACCCCTTGTAACAACTGTGAGACATGCAAAAGCGCTGCAATAGACGCCCTCGAACTCTCTTCCGCATCACGTAACGCGGTGTTAGCCGAACGCAACACGTTCGAACACAGTGCTCCTGTGTCAGACCGGGAACCTGGCCGCATATCTTCACCCAGCGCTGCACGGTCATCCTTGCTTGGCTTCGGTACTACACCGTATGGCTGATATTGATCAGCTGTATTACGGCACTGCTTTGCCACTTCGCGGGGGGGCCTTCGCTAAACGTCCATGTGCACTAATAGATGTCTCCGCCGCAGTGAACATATCAACAATATGATCAGCTAACGGCAAAGATGGCATAGCGGTAACAGTCGGTTTACCTGCCAGCCACGGGCACTGGTCCCGTTGACTGGCCGACTGAACCACGGCAAGATCTGGTCTGACGTTAATTAGCCACTGACAAGCATCAGACCAGTCTTCCTCCATGGCCACCTGTGAATGCTCTACAAGACGAGGGCCTTCATCATCCGCCTGAGCAATCACAGGTGTGTATGTGGCTGGAGGAACTGATACACCTGGCAAGCCAGAGAAAGCATGCAGGCCTGAAAGAACAGGCATGCTAAACTGACTGGCTTGACCAGGAGCAGGCGCCGTGGCGTTGCGTGGGGAAAATTTCGCCACACCACGGCCCTGGCTAGCACCTGCTACACCATCGGCAAGCCGAGGTATGCAGTAAAACTGGCCATCAGATCCAGCCCAGGCTACCTTCTGCGCCGTGAACGCTACTCCTGCGTGAGTAGTACTGTGGACAATGTCGCCCGCGTTCCCCGCGAGGGGTGCACGTACGTCAATGTCCATGGCCACGGCGCCAGAAGGAGAACCCAGCAGATAATCCTCTTCTTCCTGGCCAGAAAGAGTAGACTCCAGGTTAGCAAAGAATGCTAACCCGGACTGACCAGGAGAGGTACCATAGGAGGAACTGGTACCTGCAGGGTGCGGATAATCCTGGCCTGATAGGCAGGCAGGTTCCAGCGACACCTGACCACGAACAACCGGCGCGGCAAGCCTGCTGCCAGTGCTTTTACCATGGATTTCACCCTCTAATAGGGCCACCTCTGAATCATGGTCGAAAACGTATAGGTCCCTAAATAGCACCGATGCAGAGGCGGGGATTATCTGCTCCGGAGCAGATGAAGAGGACAACGAAAGATTTGGACCAGGAAGCATGCCACGAAGCAATTCTGGGACCAAATCTTTAATTGTCCTCTTCATCTCTCCCATCATCTCAATACGGAAGGCCTCCATATCCCTAGCGGACGAGGCCTTCCTCTTACCCTTCTTACCAGAAGCCTCTTTCTTACTCTTCCTCTCCTCCTCTGGAGTCTTCTCCCTGGTCTGTACTGAGAGAAATTCAGACATTAGCTCCCCCCCCCCCCCTCTTTTACAGATCTCACATTTAAACAATGGCCCACATGGGCTGCACTGGGAGCATAAATGGGGGAAAACTTGTCAAGGATAAATCTTCCACATGAAGGACAACCAGGCCTCTGAAACACAGCAGAGGACGAAGACAATGAGTATTACAGATACTGAATTAGAACACAACACGAATAAACAAGGAGGAAGGGGCCATAAGACCCAAGTTAATAATGATAATAAATCAGCGTTGGACAAAACTTCTTATAACTGATAGTAAGGCGCAAGGCTGATTATGACGTCATAACTTCAAAAATAAGAAGTTAAATCGATCCAAAACAAAACCTCCAGGTGTAAGGACGAATTGTAAACATATCCAGAACATTCTAACTAGACCGGATAGTTTATACAGACTATACAAACATCAGATAAACAATGATAAATGGCAGTAAGATTTTATAAATATTGTCAAATATAATTGAAATGTCTCATATCATAACTAGAGTACCCGAGTCTTTTGCATAGACAAACCATCTGATCTGATGAACCGGACGCTCCACCAACCCTATGACCTCTTAACTCTCTCCACCTTAGGGGGAAGGAAGTGGATCAAGAGGGCAAAGTGAGAAGACCTTCATCCGAGGCCTCCAACTCACTGGGAACAGATTTTTGGTTAGATAACCTAACAATGTTAGTAGGAAATGGAACCTTGGTGGAGAGAAAAACAAACTCTCTGAAGATGTGATGTCCTAACATTCCTAGGTAGATACCTGTGGACATAAACACAAAGAGAGATTAGTATTTTATAGCGCCATTTCGAAATAAACTAGTTATTTTAGGCGCTTATCATGATAAACGCGAGTCCCAGAAACACATTACACCGGGAAAAACTTGCTAAAATATAACAGAAGTCACCTGATGGCTAGGTCCTGGGCGCTCCTCTGGAGTAGTAACACGTTCTGCCATATTAATCCAGGAGAAATAGAACTTCTACACAGCCAAAACTTTCAGAATTTAAGGAAAAGCCTATGAGCATAGAAAACATGAGTTGTCTCTCAGCCAATAAATTAGCAAAGAGGAAGTGCTAGTCTGCGCATGTGCGGTGGTGGGGCTGGCATCCGCCTGACTGTCATCTGACTCCCTGCCCAGTAGGGGCACCTAACCTTTTTAATCTGAGTGTTTTATTGAGTGAAAGCCGATAATTAGCAATATCAAAGAGTATTAGGGAGGTAAGTATACTCTTGAAGTGAAAGTAGAAATGTCACAAGATATATATCGCGATATTGAGCATAGGTAATGACAAAAGAAAGGCTATGACAGTAAAATATATGATCAAATTCGTTTCTTATTTATAATGTTAAAAAACCTCTTCTCGTGGTCTACAAATGGACATTAAAATTTTTCTTGAAGAAATTTGATGATTAATTCTTTAGCCCCTGAATTTATTCAAGAAAACTTCAATTTTCTCATAGAAAATGTCCATTTTCAGACCAAAAGAACTCTTTTTGAAAATTTACCACTGGAATGACTGGCTCGGTTAAGTCTTCTCTTGGTCTGCAAATGGGCATTTCTCAACATCACTGCAGAAGCTGTTTTTGGCTGATATGAGTGCTAGAGGGGTAAGTCTTAAAGCAGTATTTCTGAATGTAGTTGCTATCATAAATAGCAACAGCTTACAGCAAGTTTGTTTAAAAATGAAACCTAAATACTCTGCATATGTGGAGTGAGTAGTGGAAAAATCAGCAAAGATTAACATAGTTCATTCCCACTCACCTGTTGTATGCGCTTTAGGTTATCTCGTCGGTGCCATGCTGCTTTTGAGTTTTCTTGATATTTGAAATCTCCTCCGAATGACTCCGATATAGACGTCATGTACACACACACACACACACACACACCGCTGACCCCAGCATACTGTTACTGTGAGGACAATGTTAATGTGACATGAGTTTATTCACATTGGCGACGTCATCATCATTATTATCATTAAAACAACCACCACCATCATCATCGTCACTACCATTATCATGACCGACAGTAACATCATGATCATCATTATCACTACCATCACTGTTAATGTAATTATCATCATCACTGGCCAGTGGTATTCCTGTAATCGTCACTGTAGTTGACTTTTCCAGTTTTAGATATGTCCGCCCATCTCTAGCTAAGCTCCACCCATGTTTTGCCCATGTTCGGATCGATCGATCCATGAAATCCCTGACTATCAATTTCCAGAAAACTATGCAGGTAAGCTGTTGAATATTTGAAACTAATTTGACTGGGTGCCGTTGCTGCCATAGCAACAGCGCCCAGTCAAATCAGTTTCAAAATATTGAACATAATGTTTATTAAATAGAAGCCATTACAATTCATACAACATGTTGGACTACTAAGTGTTTAAGACGGACTAAATAGAGTCATTCATGCTGTATATTGATTATGATGTCATCCTACACATCACATAGTTGATTATGATGTCATATGATGGATGGATAAACTGGAACAGTTCATTGTATCAATGCCACAATTTGAGTCATATTGCTAAGAATATACCAGTAATTACATATTGACCATAACACATTTGTTGCAATGACTTGAAGGAAATTTCAATTTCTCTTTCTCTGAGATCTAACAATACTTACTATTCTATTACTTCTGATACAAGCTATCTTGGATAGCTGGCCCTAGGACTCTAGACTTAGTAAGCTTTACCGGCTCCTGGAACCGGGTACCCGGCTCCCAACAACTGAGTACCCATTTGCCATGAAGCTCATATTGTTTGCATAGCCACCAAACAAGAGATACCCATGGCTTGCCTCCGTGGGGCTGGGAGGCAGGGTCCGTAATAGAATGGTAAGTATTGTTAGATCTCGGAGAAAGGGAAATTGAAATTTCCTTCATTCTCCTTCGATCAATACTTACCATTCTATTACTTCTGATATACACCAGATTTAGACAGTAACCTGGTGGGAAGGGGCAAGCCATCAATTGCTACTTTTGCCCCTTGGAGAAAGAGTTTAGACTTAAACTTGACAAACGGAGACCTAAAAGGACCATCATGTTAAAGGGACCGAATCACATTCACATCTCTGCCCCTTACCCCGTTTTTTTCCTACTAAGTAGGAGGGAGAGAACTCATGAACATGCATCTCGCCTGAAACACAAACATGAGCGTTAACTGCTCTTTGCATATATCAGCCTTGGAATGAGCATGAATATATAAGATGAATGAACATGATATATACACATAATACAAAAAACTCTCAATCTTGAATTACCCCATACTTATTTGATTCCAGACGTGGAGCCTTCAACCATTCACTTGTCTGGCCATCAGTGACACAATCTGGTTGACATCCTCTCGCTTGACTATGTCTGCCGCTTACTTCTTGCTTTACAAATGCCAAAAAAGGGAGAACAGCAGTGTGGCCATTTAACTATCGTTTCAAAACAGCTAAAGCGAGTGGATTGGCGGAGTCTGACACATCCCTCATATAGTAATCCGTGAAAGAGGACTCACAGTGCCATTGTGCAACAGCCATGATGTCCTCTAACGGAACACCATTGTAAAGGGCGGTCGAGGCAGCTATTCCTCTAACATCGTGTGCCCTTGCACATTGCACCTGGTGCCGAGTTGCAATCTCATGGGTAGACTGAATGCATTCGACTACCCAACGAGAGATAGAATCCATGGATGCAGCGCCACATGGCTTCTTATTGCAGATCCACAGATGTCTATCATTCGACCGTAACGAGTCTGTCCGTTTTTTGTACTTAGTCAAAGCACGGACTGGGCACCAGACACTGGCATCACGATCAAACCTAATTAGTTTCGGTATAATGATCGGTTTGCCGGGATATTTCAAAGATTGATTCTTTGACATAAACTCTGCTCTTGGCAGTAGACACAGACCCCCTCCGGAGACAATAAATCGGTCCATCTCTGCTGAAAGTGCATAGATCTCACTGCACCTTCTTGCTGAGGAAACTGCCAATAGAAAAACCGCCTTTAGAGTCAAATGCTTTCGACTAGCCGAACGCAACGGTTCGAAAGGGTGCTTGGCCAGTACAATAAGCACTAAAGATAGACTCCAGGCTGGAATGACTACCGGTTGTCTCGATCGGAGATTGCTCATTCCCTTCACCATCACATTTAACTGGGCCACCTCTGGACTATCCCTGTTGGCTAGACAAGGGATAACTTATGCCAAAGCTGCCTTGTATCCAGCAATTGTGACAATAGCTAGTTCTGAAAAGAACATTTAATTTATGACGAACTATTATCTTTAAACAATAATGCGGGTTACGTATATATGCTAAAATGTGACGTTAGTGTGCGTAGTGACGGCATGCTAGTCAGTGATACCTTCAGGTTCGTTCGTGGAATTTTACACGTTTTGTGGCGAAACCGGCCATAATTTAGCGAAACTGGGTAAAAAATACTGGCAAATGGACTAATATTTCTCGCAAATATAAACATGTTTGGTTATTGCATACAGTCTAAAAATATCAGTTCGTGTCTATAATGGAGATATTCAATACATTGGATTTTTTTATTTACATGGAATTTTAGATGCAACAAATAGAAGTTGGTTTGTCACTGTGTCTGTCATATATTTGACACGTGTGACAAGCCTCCATAGGTCTATAGTGTGTTGCATTTCTTTTTATTTTATTTACCATTATTTAATTTTAATTTTCTTTAAATTCTTTGTGTTAATTTATAATTCTTTTATTTATTTGTGCTGACAACATACAGGATCATCTGCATTCTTTGAGTAGCAGCCTTGTCTCCCTGTACAACATTGCCAATAATAACTGTGCTAGCAAAAGGGTTGTCTCTAATGGCAAAGATGGCAGTCTTGCTCGACCTAGACACTTAAGTGACAACATGCCTGTAAACATCTACCAACTGTCAACTTGTTCCAAGGACTACATTAGGCTTCCCTATCGTCAACTAATCAACTATATTTCTAAATGATGCCAAAATAAATTCAATTCATTGTATAATTTGGATGTTATTCGTCACTGCTGTTGATTTGTTCCAATGTCTTTTCTCCTTAAATTTGTCATGACTTGTTCAATTCCACTTGCTACATGTACATATTGAAACAGATTTCTGTGCTAAAGCTCATCAATATAAATATGTCAGTCCTGATCTGTGAAATTCCCTTTGTTGCAACCAATTTGATAGAAATCTGTTGTCATAGACAGCAAGACCGACCAGTCCAATTTAGTAGTTTCTAAATAGTCAACAGTAATATCCCTACTAATATGAGTACATTGCTATTGTATAAATGTGTAATTCCCAGCTCACCAGTTAACCGCACAAATTATTTTATGCTGTCAATGCTGAATGAGATGCGATTATTATCCTCACTTCATCACTAGAACCCAGACGGAAGCGGGTATTGCGATTGGGTCTGTCAGTGTGTGTGTTTGTCTGCCTGTGGGTCCTTGGATGTATTGAACTACTATCTGATCTTGATCACATTTTAACTCTACAAAAGAATATGCCATTCAAGAGGATTTCCAGCCTTTGGTCGTGATCTGAATAGTAGAGCCTGGATTGGATCAAATTCTGTATCAATGTACATTGTATATCTTGGAAACTACTAGTCTGACTTGGCTCACTTTTAACACATGACAGGATGTGACATCCACCAGGATTCCACAACTGTAGACGTGATACAAAGAAAATCAGGAAAAAATATAGATGATCCAGAAAATCTGAAGTTTTAACCCAAAAAGGGACACAAATAGAGCAAAAGTCTGCAATCAATGATTGACCTTGTTGTTTTTGCCACAATCTACTATACATTTTGCAAATAAAAAAAATCCAAGTCGGCTGAAAATAGCTTCTGTAGTGGTATTGAGAGCTGTCAAGACCAAGAGAAGACTTTAAATTTACCACTGGAATAACTTGTTCGGTAACCGAGCCAGTTATTCCAGTGATACATTTTTTTAAATAATCTTTCTGCAAATGGACATTTTCAATGAGAAAATAGAAACCTTCATGAACAAATGTTGGGGCTAAACCAATAAAGGGTTAATTAATGCTCAAGCAGGTTAAAACCCGTGTCTACAGTTACTCATGCATGTGCATGTGTAATGACAGAGACGACAATACACAATGTCAAGAAGGCTGCTGTGGTTAGTGACTGCTTTTGCATCCCTTCCGTTGACCGCTCCCTGTGGTTTCTCGCTTGAGAAACTGCAAATCTCCAAGGTTTGGGACTGAGGAAAATGAATCTACAACACAACACCCCACCCACCCCTGATTGAATGGAAAGGTGGAGAGACAGACACAGTGGCAATATTTATATAAAAACAAGTGGTAACATTACAAACAGTTGTGCAGTAATGTAGTTGTTAACACTAACTATGCCATGATCCGAAAGCGGATTATTGTTAACTCTCACTTACAAATTCCCCAGATCTCATTTTCAAGGCAACCATAGAGAAAAACTTGAATATTTTGAAATTAATTTGACTGGAAGCCGTTGCTGCCTTAGGCACGAACAGCTTCCAGTCAAATTAATTTCAAAATAGTGAAATTATTTTTCTGCCGTAAAGAATTTACTCTTTCAGAGATTTGTCAGTGAAAGTGTTAACTCGGCTCTAGACACAGGTCAGCCACAGCGTACTAGAACCCAGTCGAATGTTACCAACACATTCTTACTACACCAGGATTAATTAATTCAGTCACCATATTGAAAATTAACTTGGACCAATATCGACTAGATGCAGCACAATGACATTGAGGTCATGACGTCAACATCCCATTGGTACATGTAACTATAGAGCAGACCTATTGAATATTTTGAAACCAATTTGACTGGGGGCATAGGTAGTAAACAATTGGTACAACTGACAGCCTATTTCAATTATGATTGTGATGTCAGCCTATGTGTGACATAATTGATTATGACATCATATACTTGATCGACATATAGGATTCATTCATAGTGGCTATGATGCCTATCATGTGTTAGTGTAAGGGAGCTAATCGTACGAATTGTATGTCACAATTTTATGGACGTTGATTGGATAGTGGCGATCAAAAGTGTAAATTGTCAACTTTCTGACTGGAGTTCTAAAGCCTAATTTTTAAACGATTTCCTAGAAGAATTTATGGGGAATATATTCCTTAAAAAGTTTCAGTCCACTTACATGGTTCGAAGGGTCAAATTTGATCTACAGGGCTTTAGTAATTATAGGATTTTTCAATATTTGCAATCATTCTTTAGTAGAGTAATGAAGAAACATTCAACGAACGAGTGATAAAATTCAAAATCAAATGTTTCCTTTCTTTCTTTATAATGTACAATATTTATAATTCTAAATAATACCTAATCCTAAAATTATCCTATATGTAATGGTCCAAAATTTTGAAGAAGTTGACAAAACCTTTCATTTTTCATTAACTTAAATTCCTTTCATTGATAACTTGACATCCAAACTTCCAGTGTCCAAATTTGATTGCATCGATTCACTGACTGATCAATGACACCATCTCTGCTCCGGTACAGTATTGAATTTACATGAGTAAAATTTCTCCCCTCACTGACCCCCTGAACAACCATAAAAAAATATAACAAAGAATTTATTAGATCAGTTATCATCAACATTTAAAAATACGTTTCCATGTTTGCGAATGTATATTCAATAATGTGTCAACATTTTATACATGCACATACATGGCGGCAAGCATGTCAATTTCAATTTCAAGGAAACACCAACTATAAATAATAGGTTCTTATACTATGTTAAATCAATGTATTATTATAAATTCTCAGATTAAGGCGGCAGCCATAGTAAACTTGAAAGATCAATGACTTAGAGGGCGGCAAATCAATGTCAAATAATTTCACAATTTTCCTGCCATGGAGGTTCCAAAATATAATAATCCATGTGAAGTCATTGACCATCATTATCTTCTCAATTAGTAAGATTTTGAAAATAATGAATATTCAATCACCTCAGACCAAAGATAGTAACTTAATTAGACTTTCATATCTTTCCACATATTTCTGAACTGGATATTACATTGTAGATCACACCAAGTAAGAGCAAAGTCATGATTCCATATGATTACGATGTTTCAATATACACCAAATACTTCTCTACTCTGTCACATTTCATCGCCAAATATTTCACAGAGAAATACAATCCCAAACGCAATGTCACCCCGGAACATAATTGATTTTTATCAATAATGTTTCAAGATACAGTGAGTCACAGATTACATCCATCCATTTTAAACTGAATATTCTTTTGGATATGGGCTGGACTATAGAAAACCTGGGATAACAGCTTATAGATACCGATATACCAATTCAAATCTCTTTAGAGTAACAAGGTCAGTACAAGTTTGAAAATAGATTACATCAATACAAATATAAATCTGAAATCTCATGTCAAAATTCTTAAACTTCTATTTAAACTAATGTATGAACTGGTGTTCATTGTTCAACCAATTTGGCGGAAGGTGATGCTGTCCTATACAGCAACATATTCCCCAAAAAAACATTGAAAAATGCACACAAGTTCCTTAGCCTTTGACAACATAAAAAGGTAATATTGACATCATTGTGCCATGGGTTTAAAGCCGAATTTAAATTAACTAGTTTGATAGCAATCTAAAATATTTCCTAAATGCAATTTTCACATTTATCCCAAATTAAATGAGATATTCGCGAACCATTGTACCTGTCATTCGTGTCTCTGGTCTGTTTCGAGTCATCACAATATTAGATGAAATTCTGAAAACAATTCAACTGCAAATTGGGAGATCCCAACTTTGAAGTAAAATTGTTCTGCAAAATTCCAATTTTACAACAGCGCCATTGGAAACCTATAGAAAGCCTTCAACCAATTTTGTTCAAGATAAACATTGATGATACTTTTGAAAACACTTTGACTGTGCATTCCGTTTCCCAATAGTCAATGGAACTGAACAGGCAAGCTGTCCAAAGTATAGTCAAATCCAAGTCATTCACAAACACTCTAAGTTACCTCAATCTAATCCTGATAAGGATTTGACCATCAACCAAGATTGCAATCAAGCTCAAATGATCAAACATCAAATCCCAGCCAAAATCAAATTGTAGCCATGAATAGCTTCCTAGATGGAAATTCTGTCCGCAGAAACGTTAAAATCCTTTAATATCTAGGTCACTCTGACATTGTTGTCAATAAACAGCTTTTTAACAAAGATGAACATTGAAAACCGTGTCAAACTGTCGTCCAAATGCAAATATCAATTTTAGCAAAACTTCCTACCAGACAGAAACTTCCCATGTCATTTCCCAAAATCTACAGCGCTTACCGGAATATACAGGACAAGAATGTCAGGTCCGACACATCACCGCTTCAGCATTTTATTACCCATCACGCAACAACCTACGCCTCACCCTGTAAAGAATGAAACAAGAGTAAATTATCTGTTCTGAATATATAATACAAGCAAACAAATGCCCTGAAAACAAACACAGATTTACACCTCTATTCACAATCCATTGACATGCATTTACTATGCATATGCAGACACTCTACAATAACTTAATATTACGGGCAAATGGGGTAATATTTAACAACAATACTATGCTAGGAATGTAAACCGAGCAGACTACTGTTCCCAATAACAACACAAGATTTCTTACGCAAATAATATAAGTAACCTATATGACATATATGTATGTATGTATGTAAATATTTCTAGAGCGCCAATTCCGAAATTAATCGCTCAAAGGCGCTTTACAAATTTTAAAGATGAAAAAGATACGTTTTTAGGCTAGATTTAAAAGGCTCAACTTTGTGACTGTTTCGGATATGGGCAGGTAGATTATTCCAAAGTCTTGGACCGGAATTCGAAAATGCACGCTGTCCAACAACTAAATTAGTAGACGGGACCACACATAATGTCTGATCACTTGATCTTAGGGACCGAGGTGCAATTCTCTTTGTAATTAAAGTAGATAGATACTGTGGGGCTAGTCCATGTAAACATTTGTAAACGAGAAGCACGATTTTATACTGTATGCGCTCTCTCACAGGAAGCCAATGGAGTTGTTTGAGTACGGGTGTTATGTGGTCTGTTCGCTTGGTTCGTGTTATTATCCGTGCTGCCGTGTTCTGCACCCTCTGGAGACGTTGTATCTGTATATACCGGTAGAAGTGTAACTTAACATCTGATACGATTCCCTGATTTTGAATTGAGCATATCCCGTGAAAACCTTAAAACATCATATTTTAAATACATTCAATCATTCACTCCGAATACGCTAATTACCTGGCTACCGTCTACCGATCGAAATAATGACGTCATAACCTCTGGCCGATGACACTATTGATATGACATTTTACCACGGATTAAATTCGGAGCTAGTTATAGTTTACCGGAAATAAATCCCACTGGTAATTTGCATATTAACGGTCAATACAAGATTAAAATGATCAATTTAGTTACCAGGTTTAATCATGTTTCATTATAATATCCACGTACCGCTACGATCATGCCACTCAAATCAGTTCATTATCACCACTCTACAAGCTATGATTAATAACCAATTCGAGCTCTACAAATTACCCTAGCAACGTTACACATACTCACTATGTAATTTGATCCCGGTACCGGTTTTTTTTAATACCCTTCCCAAAATCTACATTATGTCGTTTCTTCAACAAAACAATCGCCCCGACAATTATTTAAAAAACTACTGGTAACTCACCCGTCACACATGTCTGCGGCTATCTCGTTATCCAGTGGCTCATCTTCAGTCACAACTGATTGATCGAATTAACGGATTGATGTTGTCTGCTGACAATTGTTTGTTCAAGTGCCCCTAAATCGCACTCACACCCTACCATCTCAACTCTCACCCGAAATCGACACCTGTCAATCAATCCACCTACACATCACTAACATTCCAGCCTTTTGCCAATCTCATTTGCATATCAAAACCCGAGCTTGACGAGGAAGGAAAAAAACCTGTTTAACCCCTTCACCCACAGACACTAAAATCGAACACATTCCTACGTTAGCGACATTACGCATCGCGTGAAGATGTTAATTCATGAATTACCTACGCAATTCATTTACAGGGATAATTGTGATTACAACTTAATCTTAAAAAACATAGAAACGCTCGTTTAAAAAACACATCAATTATCCTGCCGTAAAAGGGTCATTGACGAGATTGATATTTACACCAAACATAGATATAGACAGGACTAGACCACGCGAGACAGATAACTTTGCAAAAATACAAATGACAAATTTGATTAATTACCTCCCTTGTATTTAACTAACCAAATTAACCCAGCCGTTTTTAACAGTTATCTCCCTTGCACTGTTACCTAACCAGTAACACTCAATGTAATACCAATGAGAAACAATGAACCATTTACTATGTTACATTAGATTGACTTATTATTTAGAAGAATCGCCGATTGTCTGACCAGTGACCTGTCTGGGCTAACTGGAAAAATAAAACAAATAAAAATAAACATAGTTACTTTGTTTTTACTTATAATCCCGAAGTCCTTTTAACATTGCACTGTTATGCCACATGTTATATTTTATGTTGGGGAGATCAATCAATGACCTTTGCCTTAGATGGACATCATGGACTATTAATTTACATATTAGCCCTTTACCCCTCGAATGTGTTAAAAAACATTTCAATTTTCTCATAGAAAATGCCCATTTTTAGACCAGAAGATATTTTTGAAAAGTTATCACTGGAATAACTAGCTGTTATTGAGCCAGTGATTGCAGTTGTAAATTTTCAAAAATATTCTTGTTTTGGACTGCAAATGGTCACTTCCAAGACAACTGCAAACGCAGTTTTTGCCTGATATGAGTGCTAAGCATTTAAACCCTTGAATTTGTTCAAGAAAATTTAAATTTTCTCATAGAAAATGTCCATGTGCCATGTTTGCTGACCAAGAAGACTATTTTGGATAATTTACCACTGGAATGACTGGCTCGATTATCAATCCAGTCATTACAGTGATAAATAAAAACAAGTCTTCTCTTCCTCTGCAAATGGACAGTTCTCAAGACCACTTCAGAAGTCATCTTTGGCTGATATGAGTGTTAAAGTGGTGTGTTAGAACCCGCTTGAAAATATTAAAAGGTACTGTTGAATTATAGGCAAAGTTTGGAGTCAAGATAAATGTGTTGTTTACCATATAAGCCAGAATGCAGGGAATAACCTCTCAGAGCAACTCATTTTCAAATTTTGTGTGTACAACTTTCAGACACTCACAACAAACCCCACCCCCACCCCATAATATAATTCAATTCTAAATGTGAAATGACAAAATTCCAGTGTGTGTAGCTATAATCACAAGTCTCAATTTGCCATTCTTTGGATAACAATTCTCAATTTTTCATCAAAATTCCTATACATGTGACTGCATATGATTTGACAACATGCCCATTCTCTGACAGGCTATGCAGAGTCAACCGCGATGACCTTATCAGTTGACCTAGTAGTTTGTAATTTGTCAGAATTCAATCCAGCACTGAATATTTGAGAAAAGTTGCTATAAACCCGTTGCTGCCCATGAAGTTAATTAATTTCAAACAGTGTTTTCGAGATAGTCGCGAGAATTTGTCTTCAAAGCACGGGAAATCTGAAATACTAAATTCCTCTAAAAATAACCATTTCTATTGCTCATTAGCTGATGTAATGTGCAGGTTTTATCCAATCAGTCCAGCAACTCCAGGATCTATGCTGAGGAATGTAGGAACCGTTTAGCGGACTCGACCCTACCCGTTCACAGAGTATTTCGACTTGCGGGTCTAAATCTTAGCGAGAATTTTGTAAACAACCTTCTCGCTTCAATTTTCATTCAAATATGCTGGTCTTCTCGTACTAATTTCTCGCTACTTCAATCACAAAACTTTACAAAATCTTCAATTTCCGTTAGTAAAATCTCTTATAATGTAGATGTAAATGATGTTTTTAATAAATCTGACTGATATTTAGAGATTGAGTCGGATAATATAGTGACCGCTAAAATATCAATTCAAATCTAAGATGACGATCTCGCATTCCGTAACGTCGTCGGCTATCAAAATATTACGATATTCGTAATAAAAAGCAAGAATTTTGACAAATCCAGCTAGGAAACACTAAATAATAACTATGTTCTGATCAATTCCGTCTCAAATCAATTTAAATTGGTAAAAATTATCGGCACGAATCATACAAGGTTGGCTAGCGAACAAACGAACCATGCATATTTTCGCGGTAATTTATGTCGGAAGTACAAGCAAATTTCCCATAAATCTATGTACTTAACATGAATATGAATGAGATACCAGGTTAAAGGTCAGAGAATTTTCTAGTGGCTGGTGAAATTAGTTTTCACCAATGAGTATTCATTTTACTGACACACCTCCTGAGCTGACACACCTTTTGGCTAAAATCCAGGATGCCCGATCGGACATTTTTTATGACACCATATGGCGTCACTAGGATCGAATGAGTTAATTCCAACCAAGACGACTATTCAGTATCGAAGCCACATCTCACCACCCATAAACACCCCAAGGTTTCTGACATCATTTCATGAAAATCACCCAGTTTGAGTTTTGAAAGCAAATGAAGTTGCGAGAACTGGGTGTGTGTTACATAAAGTCAACCAGTCTTGTGGCGTATTTGCGCATGTGCATCTTTCGAAAGCAAGGTTTAGTTTATCGCTAGTTTCAGGGGATTTCACACACACCAGCATGTGATCTTACATGTATGGTTGCTTTCGCATTTTCTTTCTATAAACAACCAAAGCAGTGAAATATGCCGAATTGAGATAGTTACGGGAAGAATATATGCCCTACAACCAACGACGATGTATTTTAACTAAAATTTCACAAGATCCATGACGGTATATCATGGTACCCAATACAGTCACCACAATCTGGATACAAAAATAATTTTTTTAATCGACAAACATAGGCGGCAATATGCCATAACGTGCACGTTTGAGTAACAATGGCGTCTAGGCTACTTAGAAAAACACTAAACCAAACGCGTATACTGTATGGTATAATATTAGATGCGTTCAACTTTAGTTTAAACACCGACGCGCTTGAAAATATATTTAACCCGTCACATAAAAAAAATAAAGCTGTCACATAAAAAAACCCGCTACGCGTAGTTAAGAAATACTAAACCTGTTTATAATTCATGAACTACGCGTCTTAATTCCCAAACAGTTATAAATTATAATGCATTTCGGTCCCGTTTTTAACCATGTTTTGGGCTCGTTTTATTTTAAGTTATTTCTGAGATGTACTGTATTTGTCGTATTTCCCCACGTGGGATACATCTCACCCGCACCTCCCTGGAGGCTGCAGGGAGCTAGCCCTTGGTCAGGAGCTGCTTGCTATAAATAGCATCTAACAACTCCATAAACCTTGGATCCCGTCCAATAGACTGGATCCGGGCTGCAGGCAAGATCCCAGTACTAATCGATGCAACACATGGATGGGGTGCATCCTCTTCGGCCGTGGTCGAAACCAGACGGGTCCACCCTGGCCAGCCAGAGCCTCCGACCAGCCTGTCTCAGAATAGGACAATCCCGTGAACATGTCACCCGTTGACGTGCTCACGGCCCTACCAGCAACGGCCTCCCGGCTAGAAGCCATTGCTGATACGCCAGGAACTCCGGTACGGTACGGTTCCGCTGCCACCCCATGGAAAACACCAGTCCATGGAGTAGGCCTGCACGGGCCGAAACGGACATTCCATGATTTTATTTCGCACTGCCTGACCCCGCGTCAGACCCTGCCAAGTCCTTTTGGGAAAGGAACTTGACCATCATCTCGGACGACCACACTGCACAAATGTCACACCTATTATCAAGATTACATTTTGTACACCTAAAGCAGACATGGTCCTTGAACAAGACCCACATGAACTTATGGCACTCATCACATGATGGCGGGGCTGGCTTGGCCTATAAATAAGCACAAACCTACAATAAGCAAGCGGAACGAACAGGAATGGAAGGCAGACAAATAATTTTCAAATAATTTGACCATAAATTAATTGTAACCCTCCAGCACCCTACCCCGCAATGTTACAGCAAAGATTGCATTGATTATGGCGACAAGAACGAAGCGGGCAAGATACACCCATATACTGATCCTGAAGGATGTATAAACGGAACCAGGAACCATATCGCATAGCATTCGGGGTATATTTACTAATCAATATAAATTATACTCCTAATGAAGGCCAAAACGATATGTGAAGAAACAACAGACTATATGTGAGGATCCGCCAGGCAGGTGCAGCGCCGGGCTCCATGCCTCGAAGGAGCCCACCCTCAGCTACTGGAGGTCCCATCAACTCGTCTTGTGGAGCCAGGGGACGAGGATGGAGAGCTACTGGCCAACGGAAAGAGAAGACCAAACCCAAAGAGAACCCCAGTATCAACATCATGCACTGGAATGCAGAAGGGGTTACCAACAAGAAATCAGAGCTCGAACAGTTCCTGTACGAAAACAACATTGATATCTGCTGCATTCAAGAGACACACCTGCAAGAAGGAAAACCATTTAAGATCAGAGGTTACCAGATTTTCCGGTGTGATCGAAGAGGAAGATAGAAAGGTGGGGTGATGACCTTGGTCCGAAACAGCGTGAACGCCAGCCAGATCAAAACCTTTATGGAAGAGGCAGAATATATCAAGATCAAGGTAACAACCAGCAACTCTGTGATTGAAATTGTCCATTATTACTGCCCTAATAACAAGAATCTCTCACTTGACACAATCCAGGTCCCGGACTGCCTCTTCCTCATTGCGGGAGACTTTAATAGCCAGTCCCAGAGCTGGGGATACAGAACACTTGATAAACGAGAAGACATTGAAGCATGGCAAGATGAAAAGCACCTTTTACTTGTCAACGATCCCACAGATCAGCCTACATTCTACTCACGCCGATGGCACTCGACAACAACGCCGGACTTGGCATTTTGTACAGAAGACATTCACAGAAACCTCAGTAGAGTGGTCGGATCGCAGTTAGGAGGAAGCGACCACCGCCCAGTCCTCCTCTCTCTTTCTGGAAGTATTTCGACAAGTTCACCTCAACATCCAAGGTGGAACTACAAAAAGGCAAATTGACGTCTGTTCGCCATTCGTTCCAATGAGCTTACCCATAATATAGCAGTAGAAGGGAGAAACATCAACAATGTGGTCAAGGAATTTAATTCAAGTATCCTCAAGGCTGCCAATGAAGCGATTCCTCGAGGGTTCAGGAGAAACTACCGCCCCTACTGGACAACAGAACTGCAAGCAGCACATGATAAACTAGACAAGGCCAGAGAAGATGCAGAGGGTAATCCCTGTCATGAAAACCACTTCACGCTACAACAAACTGAAGCCAGGTATCTAAAGACCAAGCTGGAGGCCAAAAGAAGAAGCTGGAGGGAAAAGACGGCAGGGTTTAATTTAGAGAGACACCACAAAGCTATGGAGACTGACTAAAGTACTGAATGATGAGGGTGTCGGGGGAGAGAAGATTACTCTTGAAGAAGATGGACAAACACTGTCAGCAAAGATGGCTGCAGATGCCTTTGCGAAGGCATATGCAAAAGAAAGCAACATTTCTATACCACGAATGCGTCAAAAAGAGGTTAGAAAAGAGCAAAAGGAAAGAACAGACACCAACACTCACGATGCAATGAAAGTTGACATTAGTTTAGCAGAACTGAAGAAGGCCATCCGCCAATTGAAGAAGAAGAAATCTCCCGGGCCAGATGGCATTACGAATGAAATGATCCAACACCTTGGTAATGCATCTATTCGCAAGTTGCTAGACATCTTTAATCTCAGTTGGACCAATGGAGAGGTTCCTCAGTGTTGGAAGGAAGCCAGAATGACTCCTATTCTGAAAAATGGAAAGAACAAGACGAAAGTGCTGAGCTACCGTCCTATCAGTCTTACAAGCTGCATATGCAAGACCATGGAGCGCATCATCAACCAGCGGTTGCAGTGGTACCTGGAGTCAGAGAACATTATAGTTTCAGAGCAGGCCGGCTTCAGAAGATACAGGAGCACAGAAGATTAAACACATCTTGCACAGGTCATAGAACACTTTTCAAGCCAAGAAGGTGATGCTAGCTGCCTTCATCGATCTGCAGAAGGCATTTGACAAGTTGTGGAAGGATGGCCTCCTCGTGAAGCTACGGCGCACAGGCATTGGTGGCAACATGTTCCGATGGACCAAGTCATACCTACACAATCGCAGAGCTAGGGTGCTGGTGGATGGACAATCTGGACAGAATGTATTGCTCAGACAATGGGTGCCACAAGGCGGAGTATTATCACCTACTCTGTTCATACTCTTCATTAATGACATTGTAGCAGAGCTGCCCAATGGGATCCAAGCAGCCCTCTACGCAGATGACCTCGTACTCTGGTGCACCGAGGAGTACATAACGACTGCCACATACAGAATGCAGCTCGCCTTGGACAGAATTACAGCTTGGGCCAATCGCTGGTGTATTACCATCAACAAAGAAAAATCATCAGCCATGCTATTCTCATTGTCCACCAAAACCAAGGTTGGCAATCTGACACTGGGCGGTACTCCACTCGAGTACGAGGACCAGCAGACATACCTGGGAGTCACATATGACAGAAGATTAACATGGAAGGAGCACATCCAGAATGCAGAGGCAAAGGCCAGAAGAAAGCTAAACATCATGAGGAAGCTGGCAGAAACAAAGTGGGGTGCCAATGAAAGGATCCTCAAGACCATCTACCTAGGTGCCGTACGACCACACCTTGAGTATGGATCCAGCTCATGGATGACAGCAGCTAAATCTCATCAACAGAACCTCGACAGAGTACAAAACCAGGCACTGTGCATCATCACTGGTGGAATGAGATCAACACCAATAGAAAAAATGGAGCAGACAGCAGGCATTCCCCCACTTAGCAAAGGAAGGGAATGCAAAGCACTGATCCAAGCTGCAAAGTCCAATCGTTCAATAACCACCCGATGAAGATCAGGCAAGCACAGCTGTCACCAGAAAGATCAAGTTTTGTGAAAGAGACAAAAGCACTTCAAAGGAAACGTTGCCAGCACAAATAGAAGACCCAAACCACACCCTTGATCCTCCACCCTGGGAAAACAAACTAGAGAGCATAGCTATTCGCACCACAGTACCTTATCTCACAACCAAAAATGAACACAGTGATGTGAGCAAGAAGGCCCTGACCCTAGCCATGCTGGAAGAAATGTACCCTCAGGAGACATGGATAAGGATCTACACAGATGGATCAGCCAAAGATGCAATTAGGAGCGGAGGTGCCGGACTGCACATACAGTATCCAAATGGACAACATGAGTCAGCTGCAATACCAACAGGCAAACACGGCACAAACTACAGAGCTGAAGTCGAAGCACTGGTTCATGCAGCTAATACCATCCGCAGAACAGCAGACCCTATTGCACAGATTGTCTTTTTATCTGATGCCTGCTCCGTCCTTGAGGCTATCACCAAAGGTAAGCTGCCACAACTTGAAGAAGCACTACAAACCATCAAATGCTTTCGGATAGCATTGCAGTGGATCCCCTCACACTGTGGAGTCCAAGGAAATGAGGAAGCAGACAAGATGGCAAAGGTGGGTGCAGAAGAGAATCAGACAGAAAACATGGTTACCCTTACAGAGATGAAGACTATCATTAAGTCCCTCTATAGAACACCTCAATCAGAAGATGCCTACCATCATCTCTCGAGGCCAGAGCAAGTGACCATTTTTCGTCTCAGAACTGGACACAACAGACTAAACCAACACATGTACAGGCGGTTCCACCTTACGACATCACCCGCTTGTCCTTGTGGAGAAGCAGAACAGACCACAGAGCACATACTTCAATGTTGCAGTACGTATCAGCTGCTGAGAGAAGAGATCTGGCCTTTGTCAACCTCTTTTCTTGAAAAGCTGTATGGGCCTGTGGAAGAACTGCAGAAAACCACAGATTTCATCTTGAGAACGGCTCTCCAAGTGTGATACCAGCGATTGAAAAGAAGAAGGCCAAAACGATATGTGAAGAAACAACAAAATGAAACAAACTGCTGTAGAACACGGCAAAACCGCAGACCACACATCTTAATCAAGAATTTTAAAACCACCGATCATTGCAAACAGATCGTGATAACACACAAAACTTGAAAATTCCAAAGTTTTTCTGGTACCAATACAGTACGCAGCACCCATAATCAGATGCGTGAATTAATGAAACATTTTCTTCACATAAAAATCCGAGACAACTCGGGTGTGACGTCACCCGCTCGGATCATACAGAGAATGCTGTCAGCCAATCTTCGTATTCAAACACCGTACAGCCAACACCTCATTTCATATCTGCTGATCGCCTGTTGGGGTTAAAGGAAGGCGACCAATCTGGCATATTTCGTTGTTAGCACACATGCCAGATTCAGGGTCAGAAATTGGAACATGCGACACACACAAAATTTTGAAGACCTAAGTCTTTTAACTATGGAACAACATGGAAATATACAACCTGGATATCAGCGGCTCCTCCCATGGTAATCCAAATAATCCTTAGAGAGCGAGCACTAAGCTATTACAATCACAGAAAAAATTACTTAGAAAACTTTAAGAAAAGATAAGACACTTCCAACTGCAAAAAGCATGTAGCTCTTGTTGCTATGCAAACAAGAATGAGCTTCATGGCATACGGATACTTGGTTGTTGGGAGCCGGGTACCCAGTTCCAGGAGCCGGTAAAGCTTACTAAGTCTAGAGTCCTAGAAGTAATAGAATGGTAAGTATTGATCGAAGGAGAATTGACATTTTGACAACAAATATAAAATTTCTTCCTCTGTCAAAAATAAGCAATAAAAAATATTATTACAAACAGTTAAAATTATTATTATTATTATTATTATTATTATTATAGACATACCCTGGTGTTGTACACATAGCGTAGAATAACTGTGCCTCCGCCAGATAGAATGTACTTTGAACCTCGTTGAAGTAAAATGGACACTCGCCGGGAATTGAGCAATTCAATCTCGCTTTTAAAAATGTTGTCCAATTATCCTCGAGCAAGAAGTTACCACCTTTGTCAGTCTGCAACATATTTGCAGATACACTTAATACATTAATTATGAAATTATTATTATTATTATTATTATTATTATTGCTACCACAAATTTTAACTACATGTATCTCTATGGTTGAGAAAAAGATAGCTTTTTATACTCACTTTACATAAACACGCTATCCTAAAGTAAACTTTCTGAAAAAAAATAAATTCTGAATTAAAATACAATTTTTTTCTATCCATCCGTCACTCAATTTAATTGCTTTTATATCCATGATTTACAAATCCTTTTCATCCGTCTGTTTTTCTATCCATTTAATTAACATGTATGTTATAATTGCTTTAATGTAATCAAAATATTAAAGACAAAAACAATGTGTATATCTGCTAGTGTGTGTGTGTGTGTGCGTGCGTGCATGCGCGCATGCGCGTGTGTGTGCGTGTATGTGTGTGCGTGCATGTGGTTTTGTGTGTGCGCGTGTGTGTGTGTTGGCGTGTGCACATGTGTGCGTGCGTGAGTACGCGGGTGTGTGTGTCTGCCTGCGTGCATGCGTGTTTCATGCATTCATCCATGCATGTGTGCGTGCGTGCGTGCGAGCGTGCGTGTGTACATGTCTGCATGCATGTATGCATATAATTAACTGTGTGCATATACGTGCATGATTGCTTATAATGTGTTGCAGTGTGAGTGCATGTGTGCATGGATGTGTGTCCATGCAGATCTGTGTATGAATATCTATTTGTCTGTCAGCGTGCGGTCATGCATGAGTGCGCATTGGTATTGTAATTTGATTCTAACTCACTTTTCCACAATTAAGATATTCAATAGCTGCTTCACGGAAGCAAAAATAAATAAAATCGCCAATCCCATATGTCGATAGAAAGTCAGGATCTGAAATAGCAAACACATAAATAACAGTTAATCATTTAACACAAATTAGGCATCTGTAGTGGTCTTGAAAAATGTCCATTTGCAGAACAAGAGAAGAGTATCTTTGAAAATGTATTACTGGAATGACTGGCTTGATAACCGAGTCAGTTATTCGAGTGGTACATTTTCAAAAATATTTTTCTTTTGTCTGCAAGCCGACATTTTCTATGAGAATATTAAAATTTTTGTGAACAAGCATTCTGTAAGTATTGCTTTGCAATACATGTCCCCTACCTGGTGATATAAATTTTTAGAGATTGACAGTCAAAAATTTCATTAAAAATTGTCAAAAGCAGCTGAAGCTCGAACTTGATCTGTAACTTTTCATAACATAGCAATAAACCAAGTCTCAGTTATATATGGTGAAGGAGAAGGAGTCTTGAAAGCTGATATGTTTGTATTTCATAAGTCGAAAGGGGACATAACTCCATTAAAAAAATGACGCAAACGCCTGAAACCCGAACTTGGTCTGTAATTTCTCATAATAAAGTAATGTACCAATTCTCAGTTGAATATCTTGAAAGACTGCGAGAAAAATGGCGGAAAACTAATATTTTTCGTATTTCATAGGTCGATAGGGGACATAACTCCATCAAAAATGTACGCATATGTCTGAAACTCCAACTTGGTCTGTAACTTCTCATAACAAAGCAATGTAGCAGTTCTCAGTATAATATCTTGAAAAACTGCGAAGAAAAGTGCGGAAAACTAATATCTTTTGTATTTCTTAACTCAAAAGGGGGAATAACTCCATAAAAAATTGACGCATGTGCCTGAAACTCGAACTTGGTCTGTAACTTCTCATAACAAAGCAATAAACCAATTCTCAGTTGAATACCTTGAAGGACTGCGAAAAAGTGTGGAAAACCAACTGCGACAGATGGACAGACAGACGGAGTGCAAACCTATAGTCCCCCCGGCTTTACCGGTAGGTGACTAATAAATTTGAGGGCTAAGGGTTAAACCTGTCTTTAGTGGACAGTGGCTTTTGGGTCCAATGTTGCTGGTTCCTTAACACAGGTGGTCGTAATAATGAATCATCATTTCTCCATCCAAAGGATCATAAGCATAATGAATGACTTGTATCCACCTGCATTTAGTGGACATGTTTTCATTGTACATGTATACAGTGATCGCTATAGCCAGGTTTGACTGTATGCATCAATCAATGAAGAAACAAGTTTCTCAGGCAATCATATGACATCATAATCAACTACATCACATGTAGGTTGACATCATAATCAATCGCGTCATGAATGACGCGATTTAGGCCATCATAAACGATTAGTCTGGCAAGTTGTACGAATTGTATGTCTTTGATATTTGATTTAGGCTTGCAAAATCTTTGCCTTGAAACATCGCTATCGATTTTATTTTTAAAATTGTGATTTTCGATTAAACCGGGGTAATGTGGCAAGTCACGAAATCTAGGACTTGAAATTTCTAGAAAAAGTTTAAATAAATGATGCAAAAATAGCACAAAATTAGAAGACAATTTTGAGTGACAAATTCTTACCATCCTACATCTATGCTTAATGTATACCATATATCCATAATTGGGGGGGGGGGAGGGTAGAGGAGTGAAATTTTTAATTGGGACCACATAAATATTGTGTATACTTTAATAAACATCGTTTATTTCATCAAAATTTTACATAAAATGTCGTCAAGAAAAAATATAAATCGCGTCATGTGTCAGCTTCCGCTTATAGCCTCCCTTTGTAGGAAGAGTTTAGTCATTACCCTAGTAGCGCGAAGATGCTAATATTAGTATCGCGGAGATACTGTGCAACCCACATGCATAGGACGGTAGCTTTGAGTAGCTATGAGGCATAAACTCGTCCTATAGTGCAGTTTATAGTTGCTTTCAGAATGTATGATTTACATTTAAGAGTAATCAACAGAACGCAGAGTTCAAAATACAACAATCTGGAATGCTTTTGCTTTATTATTTTCTTTAATTAGACATGACAACCGAATCATAAAGGAAAAATTATTACACATCCTGAAATTGCTAACTCTAGAATTAAAAAGAATTACGTTCAGTGATTATTGCCTAACACTGCAACTAAGTATATACTTGGTATTTCACGCAAACTCAGGGTCTGTAGGGAAAGAAAGAAAATTATATGGCGCTTCGACAGAGTAACTAGCTGGTTTTCTCAATGACAAAGGTGTTACCTCACTATTGTTAACTTATTTATCGTAGAGCTTTGTGTTGTGATTTGTAATTATTTGACACGTGCATGGTGCGGCGGGATATAAACACAATAAACACAGGCGCGAATCGATTATAATTGTACTCATGTACTGCTAAAATGTGACGGAAAAGTACACACTTCAGATTTTAAACAAATCTTGTGTATACTTTAAATAACTTGTGACAAAACCGTCACATTTTAGCAGTACATGAGTACAATTATAATCGATTCGCGCCTGTGTTTATTGTGTTTATATCCCGCCGCACCATGCACGTGTCAAATAATTACAAATCACAA
Organism: Chaetoderma sp. LZ-2023a; assembly: GCA_034401795.1. Taxonomy (NCBI): domain Eukaryota; kingdom Metazoa; phylum Mollusca; class Caudofoveata; order Chaetodermatida; family Chaetodermatidae; genus Chaetoderma; species Chaetoderma sp. LZ-2023a. The sequence continues at coordinate 491 of JAVVLW010004100.1, read as the reverse complement.
CACAAAGCTCTACGATGACATCTTAGACGATTTTCCGATTTTTCCTCAATTGCATCGTAAAAATAGCGATCTTAAAAATAAATCGAACTTCACGACTAAATCGAAAAATTGCGCACGCCTAATTTAATCAACATTCTGTTAAATATTTTGAAATTAATTTGACTTGATGGTGTTGAGCACCCAGCCAAATTAGTTTCAAAATATTCAACAGCTTACCTGTATAGATTTCTGGAAATTGAGATTCAGAGTGCAGGGATCAACTGATCCATTTCTTGGTCACCTTGAGAGTTAAAGGGTTAAACTTATTTAGTCTGTCTATCATAATCAAGATATATAGTAAATTATATTATACTGACAACTGTTCCAGTTAGGGGAGATAACCACCATGCTAATCTATGAAGAATCTTATTATCTCCCTTATCAAAACACTTCATTTATAACATGCAGCAGGCGCCTCGGCTCATTGTTAAACTGATGTGCAATATGACGAC
>JAVVLW010004099.1:0-50000 GCA_034401795.1 Chaetoderma sp. LZ-2023a | reverse complement strand
ATTTAATAAACACTAACGTTAAAACAGCCAAGAATTAAATGCCGATCGCTACAAACACCCTCGACAATGAAGCGAGAGCTAAAAATCGGCATAAATAGAGTGCATAGATACGCGAAGCCAAGCGGAATAAACATCATGGGCGCCGCCATCTTGGCTAAGAGCGCATCCATCTTAGAAGGAACCGAGTCGCAAGAGAAAAGAACCGAGTACCCGGATTAAGACTAATAAGCTAACAGGTACCGAGCGACTCCAACAATGGCTACCATTTTAGAATAATGTGCCAATTTAAGACAATTTCAAACAGTCATTATGGCATGAATCTATAAATTCTAGATTGATACAACCTGCCCCTGTGATGATTTCCCTTTATTCTGCCAGTAACGAAGCACTCTAACGATGATAGAGAGCCAAAAATAGAAAATTGACGAGCTTAGAAAAAATGTGACTTGTGCAAGTCGCAAAATAGACGAATCTGACTGTGATTGGGAATTGACTCGGTACCTGCGGCTATGGTATTCCCGGACACAGTATGGGCAGGACCAGGAGAGTGCAGAGTTTTTAATTGTTTATTTTGAGCTAGACTAGATAATAGACATTATCATAATAGTACATCTGGTAAGTATTATTCGAAGTAGAATAGCACTTCCTCTTTTCCAATTTATTGGCAAAGAGATACACGAGATGCACATGCTAGTTAAATTTCTTGCTAAATTTTCTGCTTGTTGTGTCCAAACAAACTCAATTCCATGTGACAACGATGTCTTCTCAAGCTAAATCGCTTGAGGAAGGACCGGGACCAAGTTATCCGGCGACTTCTAACACATATTTGTCTAATTTAGCGTTTTAATCCCTTGTGTAATGTGTTTCCAGGATTTGCAATTAGGCGTGTCGCCATTAAAACCGATTTATTTACATCTGGCGCTATGAAATTCTAATCTCTCTTTGTGTCTGTGTCCACAGGTATCTATCTATGATTGAAAAGGGCAGGACATCTTAAGAGGGTTTGTTTTTCTCTCCACCAAGGTTCGTTTTCCCACTAACATGTTAGGAACAAAGTCTATGTCCAGTGAGTTGGAGGTCTCATAAGATCTTCTCACTGTCCTCTTGGTCCATTTCCCTTCCCCTTATGGTGGAGAGATTTAAGAGTCAAAGAGAATGGTGGAGTATCCAGTTCATGAGATCGCATAGTATGTCTGTAACATACTTACATTGCTCATTAATTCGCCCTCATTCCTGTCCACACTGTTCACTTGTTCATTTCCTGGTTATGTCTGATGTTCACTTGTTACTAGGCCACTCGGTCCCGGTCACCTTTTCTGTTAGGCACAATATAAAACAGGGACTCATTAGTCCGGAACATAATCTTCCAGTCTATATTCTTCCCCCCTACCCCGAAAATATGTCCTCATAACTATAACACAAAGTCATAACGCAAGGAGCTATAGTCTTTAACGTCATTATACAAACATTTATGGATTTTAAAATGGTCCAGCAGTACAGCCTACTAAACCAAAGCAACTTAACTATCAACAGTTATCTACACGATAAATGGTCCAACAGTAAAGCCTACCAAACCAAAGCAACTCAACTATCAACAGTTATCTACACGATAAATGGTCCAGCAGTACAGCCTAGCAAAGCAACTTAACTATCAACAGTTATCTACACGATAAATGGTCCAGCAGTACAGCCTACCAAACCAAAGCAATTTAACTATCAGTTATCTACACAATAAATGGTCCAGCAGTACAGCCCACCAAACCAAAGCAACTTAACTATCAACAGTTATCTACACGATAAATGGTCCAGCAGTACAGCCTACCAAACCAAAGCAACTTAACTATCAACAGTTATCTACACGATAAATGGTCCAGCAGTACAGCCTACCAAACCAAAGCAACTTAACTATCAACAGTTATCTACACGATAAATGGTCCAGCAGTACAGCCTACCAAACCGAGGGAATCTTAATATAATGGTAAATGTACAATTATTTACAGGAAGGAAATTGAGTACGGAAAAGGGACTATAAAGGGAAGGAACTATGTACAACTATTTACACAATTCTACAAAGAACTAACAAAAAATTAAGTAAAAAAGTTCCTAAACCTATCTGGACGCCTAGTTCTACACCCTGCCCTTGTTCTATATGAGGGGAGAGACTCAGCTACAGCAGTCTCCATCAGGGGCACTTGAACAAACTTAGATCTCTATGCCCTATGAATTCTTCCTCCCAAATATAATTGAAATTGGCCCAGTAGTTCTTGAGAAGAAGTCGTTTAAAGAATTCCCCATTGCTTTTCTATGGGCCCATTGCTTTACTATGGGAGACTATGGCGGGAAAACAAACCAAGATGGCAGAAAAACCATTTATCCGACAGTCTCGAAAGTGGGATATTTGAACTGGCCACACTGATAAGCATATATAAAGCAATTTTCGCCATAAAAATACATCAAATACAAAAAGCCAATATGACAAAGAAACACTAAATTTTGATTGGTTGATGGCGGCCATGTCTTTTAATGAACAAACTTCCCTTGAACTTGGTCCCTAAGCATATTTACATAATTTCAGCTCTATCCCTTCAGCGGTTCGGGAGAAGTTGTTTGCGCGAAAACTAGGTCATCCAAGATGGCCACCAAGCAAATCGGCCAATCAGGTTGACTTGAACAAACTTGGGTATACCATTGCCACAGATGATGTGTTATGAGTTTTGAATCAATTCCTCCAGCGGTTTCGGAGATTTTTTAGTGTTTCTAAAAGTCGGCCATTTTGACGAGCGGCCATCTTGGATTTTGGCCGATCGGCTTCGTTTGAACAAACTTGAATCTCTATCCCGTAGGGATGCTTCCTGCCAAATATAATTGAAATCGGCCCAGTGGTTCTTGAAAAGAAGTCGTCTAAAGAAAAAGTTACCAGCGATTTCCAAATTTACATGTACACAAATTTATCAGCGTGATTGTGTTTGATAATTGTTAGTTAGAGAAATTGTTATTCTTACCTCTGGGAGTGACCAACATGCAGTGGATGGACGCTGAGAAGTTGAACCGCCTTATCCATTAACTGATACTTTTGCGCATCCACTAAATGCTTCGCCATGTAAAATGACCGCTTGTAAGGGTCTGTATTTCGGACACCACACTAATAGAGGAAAGGATTATTGCTAGCAACAGGTTATATAGCTGGACATCACTAACCCCGTAACCCATAAATTTGTTCAATTTTCTCAAACAAAATGTCCATTTGCAGCAAAGAGAATATTCTTTATGAAAATGTATCACTGTAATGGATGGTTTTGTTATCCAGCCAGTCATTCCAGTGGTAAATTTTCAAAATAGCCTTCCTTTGGCCTGCAAATGAACATTTCTCAAGACCACCATATATTGTTGCCAAATAAACAGATTGAAGATTTCTGATCTTCGGGTCCTTGTGAATTAATTCTCTTCCCGCTTCGGCAAGACCTGTATGTGAGGTTGCTGCAACAACCTGTCTTACCGAGGATGAAAGAGAATGATACGAGCTCGCCTCGTCAAAAATGCACTTGACGATATTTGTATTCGTATCTGGGCCTGATCTGACTGGACCAACAAGATTCGATGCTTCGGCACGGCGTTTCTCCGTGCAATTCAGAGCTGACTATAAATACAATAACCAAACTATTGCCTTGATGAATATTATACAAGGTGATGAGTTTTATTAACTTTACAATTAATCTACAAAGTGGGTAACTTTTACTGTTACCAGTTTACGACAAATACGATAACTTTTACTGTTACCAGTTTACGACAAATACGATAACTTTTACTGTTACCAGTTTACGACAAATACGATAACTTTATTTTAATGTTTCCTATCTTTCTTAGTGAACTAGTATTACTCCCAGCTACTCTGGTTTGCTATACTATCCAAGCTATCTCTTGCCTACTGAAAATACACTCAGCAAGAACTTTATTACAAGGTACGAGGCGGACCGGACTCCCCATTAAAGTTAAAGTCCCCGTTATATACTATCTCAGTTTCTATTCTTCCTCCATCTTGGTTTCGCACCGCCGGAGGCTGCTCTGATTCTCATTGGATTATGACATCATTTTGACAAATCAAAACCCCGACCCTCCCTCCTCGGGCGGGTGCTTTCTTCCTAACACTTGCGGTTTTGCTGGTTCTTGAGTGATGGGATCTGTCGTTCCCCTAACTTTATTTTAGAATTCCAGCTGCTTCTCATGCCAAAATGACGGATGCTTGTTTGATAACAAGTCCCGATTTTTGTGTACCTTACTCTAGAATGACGGATGCTTGCTTGATAGCAAGTTCCGCTTTGTGTATTTCCCATGTCAGAATGACGGATGCTTGTTTGATAGCAAGTTCCGATTTGTGTACCTTACGCCTCTACGATTTATATGTTTTTGATCGTAACTTTCAATTGCTTACCTACCGCCTACAGGACGCTACCCTGTCCATGTCATGTTCATTGACTATTAGTCGACAACTTGTAGAATGCTAGAGTTAATCGGCACACAAGTTACCATTCCTCATTAGCCGGGTTATTCTCGGCTTATCTGGTCCCACGCTTCGTGAGAACACAGATCGCTATTCTTTGATTGATCCCCACCTGGTGCTAACCATTTTGCCAATTTGATAATGTATACATACTCTGATAACGTATACATATCCAGTGCCGATAATGTATACATTTTCTGATGATGCATACATTCCTCCTACAAGGACGCCATAGACGGTGGCTTATCTGGTCCCACGCCCTGTGAGAACATAGATTGCTATGTAACTAACCAAGTCCGTCTGTCCTACCTAATCTCTTTGATTGATTCCCGCTTGGTGCTAACCATACTCAACTCACTATCTGCGAAGCGGTACTTGCGCACTAGCTGGCGCCATTACTGATAATATATATCCAAATAATAAGATCCGGGTAATGCATCTAAGTATAGATGATGATCAGTGCTAGTAACGTTCGGTACATCTTAATATACATGGTGACATAGTCTATTAGCTCACCTGGTATTCACACATGAATCGTGCTCGGGCTTACTCCTCGTACATATAAGATGTCCAGCGGGGTCATGACCTCCCCACAAGACAGTCCCATATCTACAAGATGTTAGGCTTTCTTTTGACTGATGAAATTAGTTTTTACCAGTCAACATTAATTCTGCCAACTGCCCTCTGAAACAAACACACACACACACACACAACATTAATTCTGCCAACTGCCCTCTGAAACAAACACACGCACGCACGCACGCACGCATAAACTGTTCTTAAACCAGTGACATCTATCAGCTTTTAGACGACATCTAAAGATATAAATGCATATGAATGAGCCAATGCTCGGAGCAATTTAAGAACAAAATTGTGATATTACAACATAGTACCCGAGAAAACAATTATGATTCTTTATTGTCTAAAGTAACGAGCTCATGCGATGACATTTTCACGGTGAATGTAGAAATGTCACAAGATATATATCTCGATATTGAGTATAGGTAATGATAAAAGAAAGGCTATGACAGTAAAATATATGATCAAATTCGTTTCCTCTTTATAATGTTCAAAAAACCTCTTCTCTTGGTCTACAAATGGACATTAAAATTTTTCTTGAAGACATTTGATGATTAATTCTTTAGCCCTTGAATTTATTCAAGAAAATTTCAATTTTCTCATAGAAATTGTCCATTTGCAGACCAAAAGAACTCTTTGAAAATTTACCACTGTAATGACTGGCTCGGTTAAGTCTTCTCTTGGTCTGCAAATGGGCATTTCTCAACACCACTGCAGAAGCCGTTTTTGGCTGATATGAGTGCTAGAGGGGTAAGTCTTAAAGCAGTATTTCTGAATGTAGTTGCTATCATAAATAGCAACAGCTTACAGCAAGTTTGTTTAAAAATGAAACCTAAATACTCTGCATATGTGGAGTGAGTAGTGGAAAAATCAGCAAAGATTAACATAGTTCATTCCCACTCACCTGTTGTATGCGCTTTAGGTTATCTCGTCGGTGCCATGCTGCTTTTGAGTTTTCTTGATATTTGAAATCTCCTCCGAATGACTTCGATATAGACGTCATGTTGTACACACACACCGCTGACCCCAGCATACTGTTACTGTGAGGACAATGTTAATGTGACATGAGTTTATTCACATTGGCGACGTCATCATCATTATTATCATTAAAACAACCACCACCATCATCATCGTCACACCATTATCATGACCGACAGTAACATCATGATCATCATCATCACTACCATCACTGTTAATGTAATTATCATCATCACAGGCCGGTGGTATTCCTGTGATCGTCACTGTAGTTGACCTTTCCAGTGCTAGATGTCCCGCCCATCTCTAGCTAAGCTCCACCCATGTTTCGCCCATGTTGGGATCGATCGATCCATGAAATCCCTGACTATCAATTTCCAGAAAACTATGCAGGTAAGCTGTTGAATATTTGAAACTAATTTGACTGGGTGCCGTTGCTGCCATAGCAACAGCGCCCAGTCAAATCAGTTTCAAAATATTCAACAGAATGTTTATTAAATAGAAGCCATTACAATTCATACAACATGTTGGACTACTAAGCGTTTAAGATGGACTAAATAGAGTCATTCATGCTGTATATTGATTATACACATCACATAGTTGATTATGATGTCATATGATGGATGGATAAACTGGAACGGTTCATTGTATCAATGCCACAATTTGAGTCATATTGCTAAGAATATACCAGTAATTACATATTGACCATAACACATTTGTTGCAATGACATGAAGGAAATTTCAATTTCCCTTTCTCTGAGATCTAACAATACTTACCATTCTATTACTTCTGATACATGATATCTTGGATAGATGGCCCTAGGACTCTAGACTTAGTAAGCTTTACCGGCTCCTGGAACCGGGTACCCGGCTCCCAGCAACCGAGTACCGGTTTGCCATGAAGCTCATATTGTTTGCATAGCCACCAAACAAGAGATACCCATGGCTTGCCTCCATGGGGCTGGGAGGCAGGGTCCGTAATAGAACGGTAAGTATTGTTAGATCTCGGAGAAAGGGAAATTGAAATTTCCTTCATTCTCCTTCGATCAATACTTACCATTATATTACTTCTGATATATACCAGATTTAGACAGTAACAACCTGGTGGGAAGGGGCAAGCCATCAATTGCTACTTTTGCCCCTTGGAGAAAGAGCGTAGACTTAAACTTGACAAACGGAGACCTAAAAGGACCAAGTTAAAGGGACCGAATCACATTCACATCCTTGCCCCCCCCCCCCCACACTTTTTTTTTTTTCCTAAGAAAGAGGGAGAGAACTCACGAACATGCATCTCACCTGAAACACAAATATGCTAAGAGGGTTAACTGCTCTTATGCTTTCGACTAGCCGAACGCAATGGTTTGAAAGGGTGCTTGGCCAGTACATTAAGCACTAAAGATAGACTCCAGGCTGGAATGTCTACCGGTTGTCTCGGTCGGAGATTGCTCATTCCCTTCACCATCACATTTAACTGGGCCACCTCTGGACTATCCCTGTTGGCTAGACAAGGGATAACTGATGCCAAAGCTGCCTTGTATCCAGCAATTGTGACAGGAGCTAGTCCTGAAAAGAACAGCTCACAGCGAAAGTCTGCTATTTACTGAATAGTGGATTGAAAGGTATCAATACCCTTTCTTTCACACCATTCTGCAGATTTCTTAACCTTGTTGTTATATGACTTGAAGGTTGATCTCCTCCTCGCAGCTGCAATGAATTTCGCAGCGTGTCGAGAAAAACCTTCCGCTGTGGAAGGTTGTTTGATAACATCCACGCAGTCAATTTGAACATTTCGGACGCTCGTGTAGGAAGTGGCCCTTGGTCTGGGAGATTATGTTCAGAATCTCGGGTAACTGCACTGGATTGTCCACCAGCAGATCCCGAAGATCCGTGAACAACGACCTGCTGGGCCAAAATGGCGCTATTAGCAGGACCAGGCATGGTTCCTCCCTGATCTTCACCAAAATCTTTGGCAGAAGAATGGTGGGCGGGTACTCGTAAGCGTGCATCCCTCTCCAGCTTATCGCCAGAGCGTCTGTATCGACGGCATTTGGATCTGGAATCGGCGAGACATAAGTCATGATTTGATCATTTTCCTTTGTGGTGAACAAGTCCACGTTGGGTTTGGCCCCAATGCTCGAAGATCCTGTGAAGAACTGGAGGGTTGAGAGACCATTCTGTCGGCAGAATCCTCTGTCTCCGTGACAAAGCATCCGCCACTATGTTCAATCGCCCAGGAATGTGAGCTGCTTTCAAAACAACCGAGTAATTCCTGCACCATTGAATCAAGTGCCACACCTTCATACATAGTGTGGGTGACTTGGTCCGCCTTGCCGATTTATGTATGATACTACTGTCGAGTTCTCCGACCGTATCAATATCTCCTTGCCCGTGACTTTTGGAAGAAATCTTTCCAACGCCAGTTCCACTGCCATCATTTTCAACAGATTGATATGCAGCTGGCTCTCCTGGAGAGTCCATGTGCCAAAGACCTGGTGTTCTCCCAGGCAGGCCCCCCCCCCCTCCAGCGATGCATCCATGTACACGGACAGCTGGGGGTGGGGTAGGTGCAGCGAAACTCCTACTAGGAGATTCTGACGCTTTTTCCACCATACAAGATGCGACATTATTGGCTCCAAAACTGGCACCAGCTTTGACAGGGGTTCTGTTCTCTGTTTCCACAGAGACATCAGATACAACTGGATAGGTCTTCGCATCAGAGCAGCGTTGGCGAGACATAAGTCATGATTTGGCGATTTATGTATGATACTACTGTCGAGTTGTCCGACCGTATCAATATCGCCTTGCCCCTGACTTTTGGAAGAAACTTTTCCAATGCCAGTTCCATTGCCATCATTTCCAACAGATTGATATGCAGCTGGCTCTCCTGGAGAGTCCATGTGCCAAAGACCTGGTGTTCTCCCAGGCAGGCCCCCCCATCCCTCCAGCGATGCATCCATGTACACGGACAGCTGGGGGTGGGGTAGGTGCAGCGAAACTCCTACTAGGAGATTCTGACGCTTTTTCCACCATACAAGATGCGACATTATTGGCTCCAAAACTGGCACCAGCTTTGACAGGGGTTCTGTTCTCTGTTTCCACAGAGACATCAGATACACCTGGATAGGTCTTCGCATCAGACCAGCGTTGGCGAGACATAAGTCATGATTTGGCGATTTATGTATGATACTACTGTCGAGTTGTCCGACCGTATCAATATCGCCTTGCCCCTGACTTTTGGAAGAAACTTTTCCAATGCCAGTTCCATTGCCATCATTTCCAACAGATTGATATGCAGCTGGCTCTCCTGGAGAGTCCATGTGCCAAAGACCTGGTGTTCTCCCAGGCAGGCCCCCCCATCCCTCCAGCGATGCATCCATGTACACGGACAGCTGGGGGTGGGGTAGGTGCAGCGAAACTCCTACTAGGAGATTCTGACGCTTTTTCCACCATACAAGATGCGACATTATTGGCTCCAAAACTGGCACCAGCTTTGACAGGGGTTCTGTTCTCTGTTTCCACAGAGACATCAGATACACCTGGATAGGTCTTCGCATCAGACCAGCGTACGGGATTACCTGCTCCATGGAGACCATCATGCCCAGCATCTGAAGAAACCGCCTCGCCTGAATGTGGTTTCCCAATCGAAAACTCTTGAGGATGGCTAACAGAGACACCACTCTGGGCTCTGACGGGTAAACTCTGCCTCCTCGAGATCGAATCGCATCCCTAAATAAACGAACTGTTGAGTGGGTGTCAACTGGGATTTCTCCTTGTTGATTATCCAGCCTAGATCTGAAAGCAACTTCAGAGTCAGAGCAGTGTCCACCTCTAACTTGGCTGGCGTTTCTGCCTTGATAAGCCAATCGTCTATGTAAGTGTGAAGTGCCACATTCTCTCTTCTGAGAAACCCTGTCACTGCAAGGACCACTCTGGTGAAAACCCGTGGAGCTGTCGACAGGCCAAATGGGAGGACTACAAACTCCAACACCTGATTCTGAAATGCAAATCTCAGAAACCTGTGACAACTCCCGTTCATTGGAATGTGGAAATATGCATCTTTCAGATCAATCGATACACACCACATTCCCTTCCTCAATCCTGCCATTACCGACCTCGGGAGTTTCCATCTGAAACCGAGGCGTATGGATAAACCAATTCAATGGCCTGAGATTGAGGACGGGTCTCCACCCACTGAGCTCTTAGGAACAAGGAACATGTTTGAATAGAAGCCTGGAATGTTCTGGTTTGCTGGTTTTATTGCTCCCTTCCGAAGCAAACCTGACACTTCATTTTGAATGGCTTCTAACTTGTCTGGCTCCCTTGGTATGGGAGTCCAGACTGGTGCCAAAGACAGATTTTGTGGTGGAAAATCCCACCACTCCGGCATGTACCCCTGGGATAACCATCCTAGGACCAGACTGTCTGACGTCACACCTCGCCAAGCCTCGACGAAACGCATGAGCCTTCCACCCACTATAGACGCATTGATGCCTAATGCAGGTGTCTGGCTCGCGATCTGCTCTCCCTCCCCTCTCTTGACGAGAGAGAACCATTTTGGGCGTGGCTTGACCTGTCTAACTGGCACCGCTGTTCCTGTCGCACAGGTGCGGTCCAGGCAGATACGAAGGGAGCCCTCGTACCTTCAGGTACGATCTGCTCCCTTCTTTCCACCCTTTGAGGACTTACCCTTCCCCTTGGCCTTCCTGTCTCTTAGGTGGTCAGTGGCAACATTGGGGTGGGTAGGAGCCTCCACAACCTTCTTGGCCTTCTTCGCCGGAGGTGGCTAAGAAGACCCAGTAAAAGCAGCACTAGGCTTGGCTTTCGCCTTGCTTTTATGCTTTTCTTGCTTCTTAGACGGTTGCCCGGTCACACTAGTTACAACTGCAGATTCACCGCTAACCGATTCTGCACGATGTTGGCATTGTCTTCTAAGATGGCCCGAGCTTGGCCACGAAAGATGCTAGGGCCAGTAAGGGGCATCCCAAGAAGACACTCCCTAACGGCGGTAGCCGGACGCATATGGTCAAGGACCATCTGCCTCCTAGACTTTGTCACTCGCGCCTGCACCCTTGCCAATACGTCCATGGACAGCACCAGGCCGTCATTCATGCACGATAGCGCCACAGGGTGGCCTGCCCCCCCCCCCCTTCAACCCACACTGACTGAAGAAGGCGATAAGAGTGATTGACAGCACTCATTGCTGCCCTCACCCCCTCATCGCATAGGGACAGGACTTCATCATGGTGCACCTGGGACTTGTTCACCAGTGCCGGAGTGGGGCATTCCGCTCCAGCACTCTGGACTCCCAGCACCCAGCGATCATCCTCAGTGACCGCTGGTACAACACCATACAGTACAGCTCAGAAATAACTTAACATGTTTCCGGAACAAAAATGGGACTAAAACGGGACATAAATGCGTTTATAAATGGGCAAAATTCAGGCGCATTTAGAATTTATAACGCATAGTGAAATATATTTGCACGCGTTTATAAAAAAACCGAGATGCTACACGTTAGAAATAAAGACTCTAGCATTAGTTCTGCTTTACATGCGTGTGTATACATGATACTAGACGCGTTTAGAGATGGGATGACGTCAGTAAGGTCTCGTCGTTTCTGGTAAATCAGAATCTTGGCGAGACTGCAAATCATCGAGAATTATGGGCATAAATAATTAACGTAGTAGTATTTGCAAGAATTCTACTGTTTTGGTAATATATCAGGGGAAATTATAAATCCTAATAGCGAATATAAATCACGACACAATTTACTGGAAAACACGGTGCTCTTCCGCTACCTCCCTCCGTACACTAAAATTGGATTTTTATGACTGCCTTTAATGGGTGACTCTTCTTTTTAACTCCCGCCGCGTAAAATAGTTTATCGATAAAAAAATTGTTAATTCAACACCTGGATACAGAATTATGGCATAACGTCAAATCGTGCAGGCATGTGGTTGGTGATGCATTAATTCTAGCGGTCGGCAATGTCTTCGATATATAGGTCCTACGCGTATCTCCCCCAAAGCCATTCTGCTTTTTCGCGGACACAGAATTAATTAATAAAATGGCAACAAATATTTTGGTAATATTTGATCACATTTTTCTCAGAAAATTAGAAATCTTTCCTCTGGAAAAACAGCGTATGAAATCTGTAGAATTTTATCTACTTTCAGATAGTATGCTCATATTTGAAATCAAACAACGCGATCCGCTGCAAAATATGAAAGAGTTAGACATATATATCAAGATCTCAAAGTCAAAAATCAAAAATTCTGCCGATAAACAAGCGATCTATAAGCGGGTAGCGAGTCTTGATAACAACCAATACACGGGTACCCGGATAATAAGTACAAGACTCGGTTCTTTTCGATGATTTCGGCATGCTAGTCACTGATACCTTCGGGTTCGTTCGTGGAATTTTTCCCGTTTTTTGCCGCTACCGGCCATAATTTAGCGAACCCGGGTACTAAATACTGGCAACTGGACTACTATTTCTCGCAGATATAAACATGTTTGGTTATTGCATACAGTCTAAAAATATCAGTTCGTGTCTATAATGGAGATATTCAATGCATTGGATTTTTTCATTTACATGGAATTTTATTTGCAACAAATAGAAGTTGGTTTGTCACTGTGTCTGTCATATATTTGACACATGTGACAAGCCTCCCTAGGTCTATAGTGTGTTGCATTTATTTTTTTTTTATTTGACATTATTTAATTTTAATATTCTTTAAATTCTTTGTGTTCATTTATAATTCTTTTATTTATTTGTGCTGACAACATACAGGATCATCTGCATTCTTTGAGTAGCAGCCTTGTCTCCTGGCAACATTGCCAATGATAACTGTGCTAGCAAAAGGGTTGTCTCTAATGGCAAAGATGGCAGTCTTGCTCGACCTAGACACTTAAGTGACAACATGCCTGTAAACATCTACCAACTGTCAACTTGTTCCAAGGACTACATTAGGCTTCCCTATCGCCAACTAATCAATTATATTTCTAAATGATGCCAAAATAAATTCAATTCATTGTATAATTTGGATGTTATTAGTCACTGCTGTTGATTTGTTCCAATTTCTTTTCTCCTTAAATTTGTCATGACTTGTTCAATTCCACTTGCTACATGTACATATTGAAACAGATTTCTGTGCTAAAGCTCATCAATATCAATATGTCAGTCTTGATCTGTGAAATTCCCTTTGTGCAACCAATTTGATAGAAATCTGTTGTCATAGGCAGCAAGACCGACCAGTCCAATTTAGTAGTTTCTAAATAGTCAACAGTAATATCCCTACTAATATGAGTACATTGCTATTGTATAAATGTGTAATTCCCAGCTCACCAGTTAACCTCAAAAATTATTTTATGCTGTCAATGCTGAATGAGATGCGATTATTATCCTCGCCTAATCACTAGAACCCAGGCGGAAGCGGGTATTGTGATTGGGTCTGTCAGTGTGTGTGTTTGTCTGCCTGTGGGTCGAACTACTATCTGATCTTGATCACATTTTAACTCTACAAAAGAATATGCCATTCAAGAGGATTTCCAGCCTTTGGTCGTGATCTGAATAGTAGAGCCTGGATTGGATCAAATTCTGTATCAATGTACATTGTATATCTTGGAAACTACTAGTCTGACTTGGCTCACTTTTAACACATGACAGGATGTGACATTCACCAGGATTCCACAACTGTAGACGTGATACAAAGAAAATCAGGAAAAAATATAGATGATCCGGAAAATCTGAAGTTTTAACCCAAAAAGGGACACAAATAGAGCGAAAGTCTGCAATCAATGATTGATCTTGTTGTTTTTGCCACAATCTACTATACATTTTGCAAATAAAAAAATCCAAGTCGGCTGAAAATAGCTTCTGTAGTGGTATTGAGAGCTGTCAAGACAAAGAGAAGACTTTAAATTTACCACTGGAATAACTTGTTCGGTAACCGAGCCAGTTATTCCAGTGATACATTTTTTTAAATAATCTTTCTGCAAATGGACATTTTCAATGAGAAGATTGAAACCTTCATGAACAAATGTTGGGGCTAAACCAATAAAGGGTTAATTAATGCTCAAGCAGGTTAAAACCCGTCTCTACAGTTACTCATTCATGTGCATGTGTAATGACAGAGACGACAATACACAATGTCAAGAAGGTTGCTGTGGTTAGTGACTGCTTTTGCATCCCTTCAGTTGACCGCTCCCTGTGGTTTCTCGCTTGAGAAACTGCAAATCTCCAAGGTTTGGGACTGAGGAAAACGAATCTACAACACAACACCCCACCCACCCCTGATTGAATGGAAAGGTGGAGAGACAGACACAGTGGCAATATTTATATAAAAACAAGTGGTAACATTACAAACAGTTGTGCAGTAATGTAGTTGTTAACACTAACTATGCCATGATCCGAAAGCGGATTATTGTTAACTCTCACTTACAAATTCCCCAGATCTCATTTTCACGGCAACCGTAGAGAAAAGCTTGAATACCTTGAAATTAATTTGACTGGAAGCCATTGCTGCCTTAGGCAGGAACAGCTTCCAGTCAAATTAATTTCAAAATAGTGAAATTATTTTTTCCGCCGTAAAGAATTTACTCTTTCAGAGATTTGTCAGTGAAAGGGTTAACTCGGCTCTAGACACAGGTCAGCCACAGCGTACTAGAACCCAGTCAAATGTTACCAACACATTCTTACTACAGCAGGATTAATTAATTCAGTCACCATATTGAAAATTACCTCGGACCAATATCAACTAGATGCAGCACAATGACATTGAGGTCATGACGTCAAAGTTCCTGAACTCGGTAAAAAGGTTTTTTTAGTTGTTAGTCGCAACTAGTATAAATCTGTCAGTACCGCTTTGTCAAATCTTTTAGCGTGTCTCATTTGTTTTACATATATTCAGCAGCTCAATGGTATTGATTGGTGTCAAATGTCAAGGTCACTGCTTATAATGCTCTTTGCCAGGTTAAGCTTTCGATTGGATATCGAAATTGCTTCAACCTACTGGAACTATCCTTGGACCCACTCTTAACTATTTCAATTAATGAGATTGATGGTCTCGTAATACATGTTTTACTGTAGTTGTGGATGCTACATATAGAGATGATTCTTTATTGCAGGTACATATATACACCTGTGCAAAAGTTAAGCACCACCCTATTTTTACGCACATGCGAGGGTATATTCATGTGCTATGAAGAAAGCAATAGCATAAACATTTATGTACCCATCCATCTTAGTGCAAGAGGTAATAATGCAACTAGAGGAATGCTGATTATGATGGTGGGGAAACACTTTATGTTTTTGTTTGAACATGAAAACGAGGCATGAATATGGTTACGTTGACACAACTGACAACTATTGCCCTACAGTTGACACACGTGGCTAGATTGTCATTAATGGTGTCTGAAAACGAAGTTTAACATCTGTGCACGAGTTTGAGACTGTCATTATTAATACCGGGTATATCCACCTTGTGCCTGGATGACGGCCTGGACACGACGTCTCATGCTGGTCACCAACCGACTGATACGCCATTGTGGTATTCGTTGCCATTCAAGATGGAGTGCGTCTGTTAATTCCTGTAGGTTCTGCACAGGAGGATCCCTCCTTCTCACCATGTTTCCCAGAATGTCCCAGATATGCTCAATAGGGTTCATGTCAGGGCTCCTTGCTGGCCATGGTAGGGTTTCGATGGCATTCTGGCGGAGGTATTCATGCACAGCTCTAGCACGATGTGGTCGGGCGTTGTCATCCATGAATATAGGGTGGGTTCCAGGTGCATGATTTACAAAATGAGGGACCACAACTCTATCCAGTATGGAATCTTGATATCTTTGTCCATTTAGTGTTCCAGGTACAGTCAACAGATCCAGCTTACAATCAAATGAGATGCACCCCCATATCATAACGGAACCTCCACCAAATGGAACTTCTTCCATGATGTTACGTTGGTTGTACGCCGTGCGTCTGGACCTCCATACACGAGTTCGAACATCTGTGGCATGAAGCAGGAACCGACTTTCATTGGACCAGTGTACCCGTCTCCAGGATCTCATGTTCCAGTGTCTTCTTTCGTTGCACCACCTCAGACGCTCCTCTTTGTGGTGTGCAGTGAGGAGAGGACGTCTGACAGGTCTCCTAGCTTTCATGCCAGCAGCATACAGTCTCCTTTTGACGGTAGACATTGACACTCTATTGCGCGTTTCCCATTGCTGGCTGAGCACTCTGCTGTTGGTGAATGGAGATCTCCTAACAAGGCGTACTAGGGCTCGATCATCACGGGCAGTAGTCTTCTTCGGTCTTCCAGATCTAGGCCTGTCCTTCACCTCGTTAGTTTGCCCATGTTTTGCAATCAAACGACTGATTACAGTATGGTTAATGTTCAGCTGTCTTCCAATCTCTCTGCATGACATACCCTATGATTTGCCATTTCACACGATCACTTAACCTTCGTCTTGCCATAGCGGTTCACAATCAAGAGCTAATTCTCTCTGTACAAATAAACCACGGTCATGAACACAAAATTCCTAATCTTGTCGCCTAAATCTGTATGTAATGTTCTGCACCTCAAACTGGACTTTTACATAACTGAACACGTGTGCTGTTTCCCACCACGCACGGACATCAAGCGGCGTGAAGTCATGCATGCATGTGCATTTCGTACTTGGAATTATGTCAGCTAACACGGGGACAAAAAGTATGGCAGCCTAGTTGTACCATCATGTTTCTACGTTCTATTGTTTTTGCTGGTGCTTAACTTTTGCACAGGTGTATATTTCACATATTACAATTGAATTACAAACATTGAGAAATATAATATATCGAGATCAATGTTTTTCAATGGTAGGGTTCTGTTTTAAATACATCGTACTCAAGAACTAGGTAAACACATGCAGACACATGAAGAAATGGATTTAGCTATGCCCCACCAATCTCTAGCCAAGCTCTGTCCATGTTTTGCGCATGTTAGCATCGAATTACATACTTTAAAACCTGAATCCAAATACCATGGTACATGTAACTATAGAGCAAACCTATTGAATATTTTGAAACTAATTTGACTGGGGGTATAGGTAGTAAAGAATTGGTAAAACTGACGGCCTATTTCAATTATGATTGTGATGTCAGCCTACATGTGACATAATTGATTATGACATCATATACATATAGGATTCATCCATAGTGGCTATGATGGCTATCATGTGTTAGATTGACTTATTATTTAGAAGAATCGCCGATTGTCTGACCAGTGACCTGTCTGGGCTAACTGGAAAAATAAAACAAATAAAAATAAACATAGTTACTTTGTTTTTACTTATAATCCCGAAGTCCTTTTAACATTGCACTGTTATGCCACATGTTATATTTTATGTTGGGGAGATCAATCAATGACCTTTGCCTTAGATGGACATCATGGACTGTTATGCCACATGTTATATTTTATGTTGGGGTGATCAATCAATGCCCATTTTCAGACCAGAAGACTATTTTTGAAAAGTTACCACTCGAATAACTGGCTCAGTTATTGAGCCAGTGATTGCAGTTGTAAATTTTCAAAAATATTCTTCATTTGGTCTGCAAATGGACACTTTCAAGACCACTGCAAACGCAGTTTTTGCCTGATATGAGTGCTAAGCATTTAAACCCTTGAATTTGTTCAAGAAAATCTTAATTTTCTCGTAGAAAATGTCCATGTGCCATGTTTGCTGACCAAGAAGACTATTTTGGATAATTTACCACTTGGATGACTGGCTCGATTATCAAGCCAGTCATTGCAGTGAAAAATAAAATCTTCCTCTGCAAATGGACAGTTCTCAAGACCACTTCAGAAGTCATCTTTGGCTGATATGAGTGTTAAAGTGGTGTGTTAGAACCTACTTGAAAATATTAAAAGGTACCGTTGAATTATAGGCAAAGTTTGGAGTCAAGATAAATGTGTTGTTTACCATATAAGCCAGAATGCAGGGAATAACCTCTCAGAGCAACTAATTTTCAAATTTTGTGTGTACAACTTTCAGACACTCACAACAACCCCCACCCACCACCCCATAATATAATTCAATTCTAAATGTGAAATGACAAAATTCCAGTGTGTGTGTAGCTATAATCACAAGTCTCAATTTGCCATTCTTTGGATAACAATTCTCAATTTTTCATCAAAATTCCTATACATGTGACTGCATATGATTTGACAACATACCCATTCTCTGACAGGCTATGAAGAGTCAACCGCGATGACCTTATCAGTTGACCTAGTAGTTTGTAATTTGTCAGAATTCAATCCAGCACTGAATATTTGAGAAAAGTTGCTATAAACCCGTTGCTGCCCATGAAGTTAATTAATTTCAAACAGTGTTTTCGATATAGTCGCGAGAATTTGTCTTTAAAGCACAGGAAATCCGAAATACTAAATTCCTCTAAAAATAACCGTTTCTATTGATCATTAGCTGACGTAATGTGCAAGTTTTATCCAATCAGTCCAGCAACTCCAGGATCTATGCTGAGGAATGTAGGAACCATTTAGCGGACTCAACCCTACCCGTTCACAGAGTATTTCGACTCGCGGGTCTAAATCTTAGCGAGAATTTTGTAAACAACCTTCTCGCTTCAATTTTCATTAAAATATGCTGGTCTTCTCGTACTAATTTCCCGCTACTTCAATCACGAAACTTTACAAAATCTTCAATTTCCGTTAGTAAAATCTCTTATAATGTGGATGTAAATGATGTTTTTAATAAATCTGACTGATATTTAGAGGATTGAGTCGGATAATATAGTGACCGCTAAAATATCAATTCAAATCTAAGATGACGATCTCGCATTTCTTAACGTCGTCGGCTATCAAAATATCACGATTTTCGTAATAATTTCTTGCTAAGTTTTCTGCTTGTTGTGGCCAAACAAACTCAATTACATGTGATAACGATGTCTTCTCAAGCTAAATCGCTGGAGGAAGGACCGGGACCAAGTTATCAGGTGACTTCTAATACATATTTGTCCAATTTAGTGTTTTAATCCCGTGTGTAATGTGTTTCCAGGATTTGCAATTAGGCGTGATCGTTGCCATTAAAACTGACTTATTTACATCTGGCGCTATGAAATTCTAATCTCTCTTTGTGTCTGTGTCCACAGGTATCTATCTATGATTGAAAAGGACAGGACATCTTAAGAGGGTTTGTTTTTCTCTCCACCAAGGTTCCTTTATCCCACTAACATGTTAGGAACACAGTCTATGTCCAGTGAGTTGGAGGTCTCATAAGATCTTCTCACTGCCCTCTTGGTCCATTTCCCTTCCCCTTATGGTGGAGAGATTTAAGAGCCATAGAGAATGGTGGAGTATCCAGTTTATGAGATCGCGTAGTATGTCTGTAACATACTTACATTGCTCATTAATTCGCCCTCATTCCTGTCCACACTGTTCACTTGTTCATTTCCTGGTTATGTCTGATGTCCGCTTGTTACTAGGTCATTCAGTCCCGGTCACCTTTTCTGTTAGGCACAATATAAAACAGGGGCTCATTAGTCCGGAACATAATCTTCCAGTCCATATTCTTCCCCCATCCCCGAAAATATGTCCTCATAACTATAGCACAAAGTCATGACGCAAGGAGCTATAGTCTTTAACATCATTATACAAACATTCATGGATTTTAAAATGGTCCAGCAGTACAGTCTACCAAACCAAAGCAACTTAACTATCAACAGTTATCTACACGATAAATGGTCCAGCAGTACAGTCCACCAAACCAAAGCAACTTAACTATCAACAGTTATCTACACGATAAATGGTCCAGCAGTACAGCCTACCAAACCAAAGCAACTTAACTATCAACAGTTATCTACACGATAAATGGTAAAGCAGTACAGTCTACCAAACCAAAGCAACTTAACTATCAACAGTTATCTACACGATAAATGGTCCAGCAGTACAGTCTACCGAACCAAAGCAACTTAACTATCAACAGTTATCTACACGATAAATGGTCCAGCAGTACAGTCTACCAAACCAAAGCAACTTAACTATCAACAGTTATCTACACGATAAATGGTCCAGCAGTACAGTCTACCAAACCAAAGAAACTTAACTATCAACAGTTATCTACACGATAAATGGTCCAGCAGTACATCCTACCAAACCAAAGCAACTTAACTATCAACAGTTATCTACACGATAAATGGTCCAGCAGTACAGTCTACCAAACCAAAGAAACTTAACTATCAACAGTTATCTACACGATAAATGGTCCAGCAGTACATCCTACCAAACCAAAGCAACTTAACTATCAACAGTTATCTACACGATAAATGGTCCAGCAGTACAGTCTACCAAACCAAAGAAACTTAACTATCAACAGTTATCTACACGATAAATGGTCCAGCAGTACAGTCTACCAAACCAAAGAAACTTAACTATCAACAGTTATCTACACGATAAATGGTCCAGCAGTACAGTCTACCAAACCAAGGGAATCTTAATATAATGGTAAATGTACAATTATTTACAGGAAGAAAATTGAGTACGGAAAAGGGACTATAAAGGGAAGGAACTATGTACAACTATTTATACAATTCTACAAAGAACTAACAACAATTTAAGTTACAAAGTCCCTAAACCTACCTGGACACCTAGTTCTACGCCCTGCCCTTGTTGTATATGAGGGGAGAGACTCAGCTACAGCAGTCTCTATCAGGGGCACTTGAACAAACTTAGATCTCTATGCCCTATGAATTCTTCCTCCCAAATATAATTGAAATTGGCCCAGTGGTTCTTGAGAAGAAGTCGTTTAAAGAATTCCCCATTGCTTTACTATGGGCCCATTGCTTTACTATCGGAGACTATGTCGGGAAAACAAACCAAGATCGCAGAAAAAACATTTATCCGACAGTCTTGAAAGTGGGATATTTGAACTGGCCACACTGATAAGCATATATAAAGCAATTTTCGCCATCAAATTACATCAAATACAAAAAACCAATATGACTAAGAAATGCTAAATTTTGATTGGTTGATGGCGGCCATGTTTTTTAACGAACAAACTTCCCTTGAACAAACTTGAAAGGCCCTTGGTTCCTCAGCATATTCACAAAATTTCAGCTCTATCCCTTCAGCGGTTTGGGAGTTGTTTTCGCAAAAACTAGGTCATCCAAGATGGCCACCAAGCAAATCGGCCAATCAGGTTGCCTTGAACAAACTTGGGTCTACTGTTGCCACAGATGATGTGTTATGAGTTTTGAATCAATTCCTCCAGCGGTTTCGGAGAAGGTTTTTTAGTGTTTCTAAAAATCGGCCATTTTGGCCAGCGGCCATCTTGGATTTTGGCCGATCGGCTTCGTTTGAACAAACTTGAATCTCTATGCCCTAGGGATGCTTCCTGCCAAATATAATTGAAACTTGGCTAAAAATACCACCACGACCATCACCTCCTCCACCACACACGCGTGCGTGTGCATATGTACTTATTGGTACTCTTTTGTGTGCCGATACTTTAGTTTTAAATATGAAAATGTAGGGGAGATGATTATGCTTAAGTATAAGTTTGTATTTTTGTAGCTTTGCTTAAGTTGTCTCCCCTAAATATATTATATTCTGTTCTAGACATTGGCCGTTTTTGTGATTAATTTGGTTCGAGATGGCAAGTGTTTTTCGTGCTGATTGTCCATTTGTGGGCCGGGAGAGGTCTGTCTTCGGGATTTTGCCACTGGAAATCTGGCTCAATTATTGAGCTGGGCATTTCAGTTGTGGAATTCCGGAGATAGCTTCTCTGGGCCTGCAGGTTTACATTCTCGGTGTCTAGGGCTGTTTTTGGTCAGTGTTGTTATGAAGGGGTTAATGGGTTAATCCTTCATGCCAAGCACGGAATTGCACAGAATTTTGTGAAGCCCCAATTCATTATGTTAGATGGAGCAGATTCAGATTTGGCAGTGTTTCAGAATAAACGAAATACCGGATTCCTTTTTTCACGAGAGAGTTGATACTTACCTCCCTAATACTCTTTGATATTGCTAAATATCGGCTTTCAATCAATAAAAACTCAGATTAAAAAAGATAGGTGCCCATACTGGGCAGGTAGTCAGATGACAGTCTGGCAGATGCTAGCCCCAACCACCGCGCATGCGCAGACTAGTACTTCCTCCGACTAATTTATTGGCTGACACTATGCAACTTTACGAGAGCCTGAAAACCGAGCCTCTGTGGGGCGGAGAGGACGGGATCATATTAGGGAGGTAAGTATCAACTCTCCCTAATACTCTTTGATATTGCCAGAGTTCGACAGAGAATTTGGCGGGAGGGAGGCGAGATCAAAAGACCAGCTCTTCCCTATGCGCTTTTCTGCGTTTAAGGCACTTAAACTTCTGAAATTTTGTGGAAACACAACCAGGGATAGATTTGAACATCGGTGGCTGAGAGATGACCATGTGTCATATGCGCTCCCACCCCTTCCTGGGAGGAAGACTGAATGATCTCAATGTCCCATATGCTCTCTACGTACAAGTGTCATGTACTATAGGACATTTAAAGCGAAAAGGCTTCATTTTCGCATACTCTCAATAATGAACTAGTTAAAATACGACCCATCACCATATTAATAATGAAGGATCATGTGACAATACAATTAACAATGGACAACACATAAACAAGACTGAGCTTGTCGAGGCTGGATGCTGTCATCATCTTCCCCTTGGTGAAAGCTGAAGCAGTCCAAATAAGCAGTTGTCTCCATTGATTAATTGTGAAATACATAAAAAAGAGGAAACCTCATCAAAATATGTACAGCTAGATTATTTCTTCAAAATCGATAAGGCGAGAGGATTCGAGGTGTCACGGAGATAATGGTTGGTAAAACTTGACTCACAGTACCACTGGGCTACTGACATAACGTCCTCCACATGTACCCCATTAAACAGGGCAGTGGAAGCCACTACGCCCCGGACACTGTGAGCCTTGGTCATGTCAACTTGTTTACCTGTGGCGGATTTATGGCAAAATTAAATACACTCTACTATCCACCTGGAAATGGTGTCCTTAGACACCCTGCCATGGGGTTCATTATATGACAACCATAACGCTGACGGGTCCGTCCGCCATTCCTGAGTACATTGTTTGTACCGGTTTAATGCTCGGACTGGACACCATGCTTTTGAATCAGGATCATATCTAGTCAAAGCTGGTAAAAATATAGGTTGACCTGGATATTTCAAAGATTGGTTCTTAGCCATGAAATTTATCCTAGGCAGAAGCCTAAGGCCTTCCCCTGTAAGCACAAAAGCAATTAAAAATACAGTTTTAAGTGTCAACATTTTCATAGAAATGGAACTAAGTGGTTCAAAAGGCTTATCAGCTAGTACCTGGAGCACTAGAGACAAACTCCAAGACGGAATCACAGGGGGATTCCTTGGTCTTAGATTGCTCATGCCCTTAATTAAAGTATTTAATGTACTTACTTCATCACTTCCCCTATTAGCCAAGCAAAGGATAACTGACATTAAAGCTGATTTATAACCAGCAATAGAGTTAGGCTTGAGGCTATAGGCATCATACAGGTAACAGAGGAAATCGGCTACTACCTGAATAGATGAATCCATTGGATCAATACATCTTTTTGAGCACCATTCTGCAAATCTGTTGATTTTACAATTATATGCTCTGGAGGTTGACCCCCCTTCATGAACATGGCTGCTTGCTCAGAAAAGCCCTCCTTAATTCTAGATTCCGTGACAACATCCACGCAGTCAATCGGAACATTGACGGATTGTTGTGAAGGGCCTTGCCCTGGAAGATAATGTCGTCCATCAGAGGCAGAGGAACCGGATTGCAGACCAGAAGGTCCAGCAGATCCGTATACCATGATCGGCTTGGCCAATCTGGGGCGATCAGAAGCACTTGGCACTCCTCCTGTCTGATTTTCTGAAGAATTTTTTGAATCAGGATTGCTGGAGGGAATGTGTATGCATACATTCCCACCCAGCTGATAGCTAACGCATCTGTTGCGATAGCGCTCGGATATGGAATCGGAGAGACATACGTCGTCATCTTCTCATTCTTCTTCGTTGCGAATAAATCTATGCTGAGTTTCCCCCAGTGGTTGAACAGACGATCCGCTACACATTGATTTAGTTGCCATTCCATAGGTAAAACACTCATCCTTCGGCTCAATGAGTCTGCTAACAGATTTAACCTTCCCGGAATATGATCTGCTTTCAAGGTGATCATATGATCCATGCACCAGCAAAGCAGTTTCCATGTCATGATACAGAGACTGGGCGACTTCGTTCCGCCCTGGCGGTTTATGTAAGTCACTACCATTGAGGTGTCTGATCGAATTAGAACACTCTTGCCCTGAACTTTCTGTAAGAAATGTTCCAGGCCCCGGACTACTGCTCGTAATTCCAGTAGATTTATATGTTCTTTTGACTGTTCCAGATTCCAAAGCCCTGATATCGTGGATTCTTCCAGGAAAGCTTACCACCCCTCCATCGATGCATCTATATACATCGTTAACTGAGGGTGAGGAGGGGTTAGCAGCACCCCCGCCAGGAGTTTCTCTGTCTTCAACCACCATTGAAGGTGGTGAATTAGAGGCTCCAGCACTGACACATTGGAGTCCAGTGAACCTGTACTCGGGGTCCATTGCGTCATGAGAAATAACTGGATCGGACCCCTGCGTAAGGCCGCCTGAGGAATGACTGGTTCCAGAGAAACCATCAACCCCAGCATTCTCAGGTAAACCCGTGCCAGGACATGACGACTGTTGCACACTGACTGTATTACTGAGATGAGTATTTGTACCCTCTCCTGAGTAGGATAAACATATCCTATCTCCAGATCGAAGAACATTCCCATGTAAACAAACTTCTGGGATGGAGTCAGCTCTGATTTCTAAAAATTGATTATCCAGCCTAAGACTGTGAGGGTTTTCAAAACTATCTCCAGATTTGCTGATAAACTTTCCTGGTTGTGTGCTTTTAACAGCCAGTCGTCTATGTACGTGTGGACTGCTATGCTTCTCCTGCAGAGCTATGCTGTTATCACAAGAACCACCCTGGTGAAGACCCGAGGAGCCATAGAAATTGTGAAGGGTAATACCCTGAATTCCCACTGTCTGCCCTGGAATGCGAATCTCCGGAAGCGACGGAAACTCTTCGCTATTGGAATGTGAAAATAAGCATCCTTCAAATCTATTGCATCCTTCAAATCTATTGAAGCTGTCCACATCCCTTTCTCCAACCCTGCCAACACCGATTTCACTTTCTCCATTTTGAAATTGGGTGTATCTATGAACTTGTTCAATGGCTTGAGGTTGAGAATTGGTCTCCACCCTCCAGTGCTTTTCATTACTAGGAACACGGTTGAATAGAAGCCTGGGCACTTCTGCGCCGGTTGAATTGCTCCTTTTTGTATGAGAGAATTTATTTCTTTCTCTATACACAACCTTTGATCTGGATCTCTTGGAACTTGAGTCCAGACTGGCACCAGAGACAGTCGCGATTGAGGGCCTGTTATCCAATCGGGATGATACCCGAGTGAAAGCCATCGCAAGACTAAACGGTCCTGAGTCAACCGTTCCCACTCTTGCTTGTGGTGGGCCAATCGGCCTCCTACTGGACCACCTAGGGAGAGGTGGACATAAGGAGTGCAAGAGTGGCACTGTCTCCTTGGCCAGAAGCACCGGAGTGGTTCTCACCGTGATAACCGACCCATCAGGCACGATTACCACGACCAGATCCTCGCGCGCCACGACCAACGCCACGCGCACCTCAGTGCGCGGGCGGCTGTCTGGCTGGCTGCGCCGGAGGAACCTGCGGCCACCCCCCCCCCCCTCGCTGCTGGCCGAACCACGCGTGGCCAAGGCCGACGCTGCGCTGGTGGCTGGCCTCTGACCTGGCCACTGCCACCTCGAGCCTGCACGGGGAGCTGCGCGAATGCGCTCTCTGCGGATCACTTCAAATTGCTCTCGCAGTGCCCTCTGGTTATTGACCAGGGTGACCGTCTCCTGGAGGTGCTTGCATCCCTCACCTCCAAAGAGACCAGGACCTGCCATAGGTGTATGCAGCAACCTATTATACAGGTCCTGAGATGGGCACAGATTGTCTAAAGCAAACGTGCGCCGCGCCCGGACACTCCTAGTCACAGACCGGGTTAAACAATCCAGAGCCAGGTTGAGACCATCCTGAATGGCTCTCTGGACCGTTACCGGCTGGCGCGATGCGGATGCCGTTACTACCCCTTGTAACAGTTGTGAGACATGAGAAAGCACCGCAATAGACGGTCTCCCACTCCCCTCCGCAAAGCGTTCGAGTACAGCGCTCACGTGTCAGACCGGGAGCCTGGCTGCATGTCCTCACCTAACGCTGCGTGGTCATCCACCTCGGCTTAGATACCACACCGTATTTCTGATATTCATCAGACACGATGCGGCACTGCCTCGCAACCTCGCGAGGAGCCTTCGCGAGACGTCCATGCGCCTTGATGGATGTCTCTGCCGCCGTGAACATATCTACAATATGTTCAGCCAGCGGCAGAGATGGCATACCGCTAACAGTCGGCTTACCTGCCAACCACGGGCGGTGATCCCGCTGGCTAGTCGACTGTTCCACAGGCAGGTCTGGCCTGACGCTTATCAGCCAATGACAAGCGTCCGACCATTTCTCCTCTGTGCCTACCTGCGAAAGCTCTACAAGACGAGGACCTTCGTCTTCCTCCTGAGCGCTCGCAGGCATGTATGAGCCTGGCTGACCTGACACTCCTGGCAAGCCAGAGAAAGCATGTGGGCCCGAAAGAGCAGGCATACTAAACTGACTGGCTTGACCAGGAGCAGGCGCCGTGGTATTGTGTGGGGAGAATTTCGCCACATCACGGCCCTGACCAGCACCTGCTACACTCTCGGCTAGTCGAGGTATGTGGTAGACCTGGCCATCATAGCCAACCCGGGCCACCTTCTGTGCCGTGTACCCTACTCCTGCGTGAGTAGAACCATGGACAATGTCGCCTGTATTCCCCGCGAGGGGTGCACAGACGTCAATGTCCATGGTCACGGCATCAGAAGGAGAACCCCAACAGATAATCCTCTTCATCCTGGCCAGAAAGATTAGACTCCAGGTCAGCGAAGAATGATAACCCGGACTGGCCAGGAAAGGTACCATAGGAGGAACTGGTACCTGCGGTGTGCGGATATTCCTGGCCTGATAAGCAGGCTCCAGCGACAACCGTCCATGGATCACCGGCGTGGCAAGCCTGCTGCCAGTGTCCTGGACTGCCCCCTCTAATGGGGCCACCTCTGAATCTTGCTCGAAAACTGGAATTGTCCTAAGGAAACCTGATTCAGAGGCGGGGATTATCTGATCCGAAGCAGATGAAGAGGACAACAAAAGATTTGGTCCAGAAAGCATGCCACGGAGCAACTCTGGAACCAATTCCTTGATTGTCCTCTTCATCTCTTCCAACATCTCAACTCGGAAGGCATCCATATCCACAGAAGACGAGGCCTTCCTCTTACCCTTCTTGCCCGACACCTCTCTCTTCGCTTTCCTCTCCTCCTCACACACCTTCTCCTGAGCCTGTAACGACAAGAATTCTGTCATTAGTTCACCCCCCCTACTGTTTACATATTTCACACTTAAGCAGTGGTCCACAGGGACTGCACTGAAAGCAGAGATGAGGGGCGAAACGTTCTTTAAGGAACTGTCCACAAGAAGGACAACCAGGTTTGTGAAACAGGCCAGAGGATGAAGACAATGAGTATTTTAGTCATAAGGATTAGAAACTCAAAACCAAAATAAAAGGAGAGGGAACGTGGCCATACAGACCACCTACAAAGATAATAAGCCAGCATTGGGCAAAACTTTAAATGTTAATAAAGTGCAAGGCTGATTATGACGTCATAACTTAAAAAATAAGAAGATAAATCAGTCCGAAACAAACATCCAGGTGTAAGGACGAATTGTATTCATATCCAGAGCATCTTAACTGGAAAGGATAGTGTATACAGACTATACAAACATCAGATATACAATGATGAAATGGCAGCAGATTTTATAAATATTTTCAAAATAGAATTCAAGTGCCTAATATCATAACTAGAATACCCGAGTCTTTAGTATAGACAAACCATCCGATCTAATGAACTGGAAGCTCCACCAACCCTATGACCTCATAATTCTCCTATAAGGGGAAGGAAGTGGACCAAGAGGCCATTCTATTACTTCTGATACAGCTAGCCCTGATAGCTGGGCCCTAGGACTATAGACTTAGTAAGCTTTACCGACTCCTGGAACCGGGTACTCGGCTCCCAACTGCCGAGTACCCGTTTGCCATGAAGCTCATATTGTTTGCATAGCCACCAAACAAGAGATACCCATGGCTTGCCTCTGTGGGGCTGGGAGGCTGGGTCCGTAATAGAACGGTGAGTATTGTTAGATCTCGGAGAAAGGGAAATTGAAATTTCCTTCATTCTCCTTCGATCAATACTCACCATTCTTTTACTTCTGATATACACCATATTTAGTCAGTAACCTGGTGGGAAGGGGCAAGCCATCAATTACTACTTTTGCCCCTTGGAGAAAGAGCTAGACTTAAACTTGATTAATGGAGACCTAAAAGGACCATCAAGTTAACTGAATCACATTCGCATCACTGCCCCCCCTCCCCTTTTTTCTCCTAAGAAAAGGGAGAGAACTCAGGAACATGCATCTCGCCTGAAACACAAATATGCCAAGAGGGTTGACTGCTCTTTGCATATATTAGCCTGGGAATGAGCATGAATATATAAGATGAATAAACATGATATATAGACATAATACTAAAAACTCTCAATCTTGAATTACCTCATGATATTTGGATTCCAGACGTGGAGCCTCCAACCATTCACTTGTCCGGCCATCAGTGACACAATCCGGTTGACATCCTCTCGCCCGACCATGTCTGCTTCTTAATTCTTTTCTTACCAAAGTGAAAAAAGGGAGAAGAGCAGTGTGGTCACTTAACTATTGTTTCAAACCAGCTAAAGCGAGTGGATTGGCTGAGTCTGACACATCCCTCATATAGTAATCCGTGAATGAGGAATCACAGTCCCATTGTGCAACGGCCATGATGTCCTCTAATGGAACACCACTGTAAAGGGCGGTCGAGGCGGCTATTCCCCTAACATCGAGTGCCCTTGCGCATTGCACCTGGTGCCCAGTCGCAATCTCATGAATGCATTCGACTACCCAATGAGAGATAGAATCCATGGATGCGGCGCCATATGGCTTCTTATGGCAGATCCACAGATGTCTAACGTTCGACCGTAACGACTCTGTCCGTTTTTTGTACTTAGTCAAATCACAGACTGGGCACCAGATACTGGCATCACGATCAAAACTTGTTAGTTTCGGTATAATGATCGGTTTCCCGGGACATCTCAAAGATTGATTCTTTGACATAAACTCTGCTCTTGGCAGTAGACGCAGACCCTCTCCGGAGAGAATAAATCGGTCCCTCTCAACTGAAAGTGCATGGATCTCACTGCGCCTTCTAGCTGAGGAAGCTGCCAATAGAAAGACCGCCTTTAGAGTCAAATGCTTTAGACTAGCCGAACGCAACGGTTCGAAAGGGTGCTTGGCCAGTACATTAAGCACTAAAGATAGACTCCAGGCTGGAATGACTACCGGTTGTCTCGGTCGGAGATTGCTCATTCCCTTCACCATCACATTCAACTGGGCCATCTCTGGACTATCCGTGTTGGCTAGACAAGGGATAACTGATGCCAAAGCGGACTTGTATCCAGCAATTGTGACAGGAGATAGTCCTGAAAAGAACAGCTCACAGAGTCTGCTATTTGCTGAATAGTGGATTGAAAGGTATCAATACCCTTTTCTTCACACCAGTCTGCAAATCTGTTAACCTTGTTGTTATATGACTTGAATGTTGACCTCCTTCTCGCAGATGCGATGAAATCTGCAGCTTGTCGAGAAAAGCCTTCCGACGTGGAACCTTGTTTGATAACATCCACGCTGTCAGT
This sequence comes from Chaetoderma sp. LZ-2023a, assembly GCA_034401795.1. NCBI lineage: Eukaryota > Metazoa > Mollusca > Caudofoveata > Chaetodermatida > Chaetodermatidae > Chaetoderma > Chaetoderma sp. LZ-2023a. Next base: position 19,939 of record JAVVLW010004099.1, on the reverse strand, counting down.
TTGAACATTTCGGGACGCTCGTGTAGGAAGCGTCCCTTGGCCTGGGAGATTATGTTCGGAATCTCGGGTAACTGCACTGGGTTTTCCACCAGCAGATCTAGAAGATCCGTGAACCACGCCCTGCTGGGCCAAAACGGCGCTATTAGCAGGACCAGGCACGGTTCCTCCCTGATCCTCAGCAATATCTTCGGTAGAAGAATGGTGGGTGGGTACGCGTATGTGTGCATCCCTCTCCAGCTTATCGCCAGAGCATCTGTATCGACGGCATTTGTTGGATCTGGAATCGGCGAGACATAAGTCATGATTTGGCGATTTATGTATGATACTACCGTCGAGTTGTCCGACCGTATCAATATCGCCTTGCCCCTGACTTTTGGAATAAACTTTTCCAATGCCAGTTCCACTGCCATCATTTCCAACAGATTGATATGCAGCTGGCTCTCCTGGAGAGCTCATGTGCCAGAGACTTGGTGTTCTCCCAGGCAGGCCCCCCCCCCATCCCTCCAGCGATGCATCCATGTACACGGACAACTGGGTGTGGGGTAGGTGCAGCGAAACTCCTACTAGGAGATTCTGACGCTTTTTCCACCATACAAGATGCGACATTATTGGCTCCAAAACTGGTACCAGCTTTGACAGGGGTTCTGTTCTCTGTTTCCACAGAGACATCAGATACAACTGGATAGGTCTTCGCATCAGAGCAGCGTACGGGATTACCTGCTCCATGGAGACCATCATGCCCAGCATCTGAAGAAACCGCCTCGCCTGAATGTGGTTTCCCAATCGAAAACTCTTGAGGATGGCTAACAGAGACACCACTCTGGGCTCCGACGGGTAAACCCTGCCTTCCTCGAGATAAAATTGCATCCCTAAATAAACGAAATGTTGAGTGGGTGTCAACTCGGATTTCTCCTTGTTGACTATCCAGCCTAGATCTGAAAGCAACTTCAGAGTCAGAGCAGTATCCACCTCTAACCTGGCTGATGTGTCTGCTTTGATCAGCCAATCGTCTATGTAGGTGTGAAGAGCCACGTTCTCTTTTCTGAGAAACGCTGTCACTGCAAGGACCACTCTTGTGAAAACCCTTGGAGCTGTCGACAGGCCGAACGGGAGTTCTATAAACTCCCATACTTGATTCTGAAAAGCAAATCTCAGAAACCTGTGACAGCTCCTGTTCATTGGAATGGGGAAATATGCATCTTTCAGATCGATCGATACACACCACATTCCCTTCCTCAATCCTGCCATTACCGACCTCGGGGTTTCCATTTGAAACCGAGGCGTACGGATAAACCAATTTAATGGCCTGAGATTGAGTATGGGTCTCCATCCCCCTGTGCTCTTGGGGACAAGGAACATATTTGAATAGAAGCCTGGAGTGTTCTGGTTTGCAGGTTTTATTGCTCCCTTCAGAAGCAAACATGACACTTCGTTTTGAATGGCTTCTAACTTGTCTGGTTCCCTTGGAACGGGTGTCCAGACAGGTGCCAAAGACAGATTCTGTGGTGGAAAGTCCCACCACTCTGGCATGTACCCCTGGGATAACCACCCCAGGACCAGACTGTCTGACGTCACACCTCGCCAAGCCTCGACGCAACGCATGAGCCTTCCACCCACTATAGACGCCTTGACACCTAATGGGGGTGTCTGGCTCGCGATCCGCTCCACCCACCCCTTCCCCCCCCCCCACTTGACGAGAGAGAGAGAAGAATTTTGGTCTTGGCTTGGCCGGTCTAACTGGCACCGCTGTTCCTGTCGCACAGGTGCGGTCCAGGCAGATGCGAAGGGAGCCCTCGTACCCTTGCCCTTCCCGCCTCTCGGGTGATCAGGAGCAACATTGGGGAGGGTAGGAGCCTCCACAACCTTCTTGGCTTTCTTCGCCGGAGGCAGCTGAGAAAACCCAGTAGAAGCAGAAGCAGCACTAGGCTTAGCTTTCGCCTTGCTTTTGTGCTTTTTCCGTTTCTTAGAAGGTTGCACAGTCAGCGGCTTGGCTACAGCCCCTAGTGCGTGCGCCTGACGCACTAGCTCTAGCTGCAGATTAACCGCCAACCGATTCTGCGCAAAGCTGGCCGTGTCCTCTAAGATGGCCCACGCCTGGCCACCAAAGATGCTAGGGCCTGTCAGGGGCGTCCCAAGAAGACGCTCTCTGACGGCAGTAGCTGGACGCATATGGTCAAGAACCATCTGCCTCCTGGACTTGGTCACACGCGCCTGCACCCTTGCCAATGCATCCATAGAAAGCACCAGGCCGTCATTAACGCGCGACAGCGCCACAGGTGGCACAGGGTGGCCTGCCCCCGCTTCAGTCCACACCGACTGAAGAAGACGATAAGAATGGTTGACAGCACTCATTGCTGCCCTCACACCCTCATCACATAGGGACAGGACTTCATCATGGTGTACCTGAGCTTTGTCCGCCAGTGCCGGGGCGGGGCCACCCGCTCCAGCACTCTGGACACCCAGTACCCATCGGTCATCCTCGGCGACCGACGGGACAACACCATACCTGTCGTATTCCCCCCGTGGAATCCGACACCTCGGCCGCACCTCCCTGGAGGCCGCAGGAAGCTGGCCCTTGGTCATGAGTTGTTTGCTATAAATAGCATCAAGTAACTCAATAGACTGGATCCGGGCTGCGGGCAAGATCTCCGTCCTAATTGATGCCACCGATGGACGGGGTGCATCCTCCTCAGCCGTGGTCTGAACCACAGACGGGTCTACCCTGGCTAGCCAAGCCAGAGCTTCAGACCAATCCGTCTCCGAGGAGGACACTCCCGTGAACACGTCACCCGTTGACATGTTCACGGCCCTACCAGCAACGGCCTCCCGGCTAGGAGCCATTACTGATATGCCAGGAACTCCGGTACCGTACGGTTCCGCTGCCACCCCATGGAACATACCAGTCCATGGAGTAGGCCTGCACGGAAAACCGTGCGGACCCGTAGCGGTTGAGGAACCGTGGCCAAACATGGGGTGCCATTGGCACCCCATGTCTGACCGCCGGACCAGGCGAGATAGGTGAGTACCTCGCCTGGCCCGCCACACCCGTCACCGTGTCAGTTGGCGGCAAACCAACCATCACGGGACCGGTGCCCGGTACCGGAGTAGCCTCAACCACGGGCTGAGCCGCTGCCCTGGCTTGCGCCAAGCCAGACAGATGGAGGACGGTTCCGTCCAGGACGGAATCGACCTCCATGCTCTCCACCCGCGGCGGACGGCTCCCATGCCTGACGGACCGGCCACCGCTACTGGACCACCCGGAGGTGGCCACAGAGAGACAGAACCTGTTAGGCCGGAGCCCGACGGGACTGCCAGGGGCCGTACGAGACGACTCCCTTGGTGGCCAGTCCAGAACCCTGTCCAAGGACAGGGTCCGAATCAAACATGGGGAGAGACTGCCCTACAACTTTTGGCAGCAGGGATGACACTAGCGTGGGCAAGTAGCCTTGCATAGCTGGACCAAACCACGCCGGCGGTGCCATCTCCGCCACCTCCGGTTGCAGATGTAGAGCGCCCCCCAAGGGCCGAAACGGACGCTCCACGATTTACTTTCGGACTGCCTGACCCCGCGTCAGACCCTGCCAAGTCCTTCTGGGCAAGGAACTTCAGCATCATATCGACCGACCACGCTGCGCTAACGTTACACCTACTGTCAAGATTACACTTAGTACAGCGGAAACAGACATGGTCCTTGAACAGAACCCGAACGTTATCATCGGCAGCATCCATGGTAATCCAAATATCCTTTAGAGAGCGCACAAAGCTATCACAATTTACACAGAAAAAAGACTTAGTATAATCTCAAGACTTCCAACTGCAAAAGAGCATGTGTCTCTTGTTGCTATGCAAACAAGAATGAGCTTCATGGCAAACTGGTACTCGGCAGTTGGGAGCCGAGTACCCGGTTCCAGGAGTCGGTAAAGCTTACTAAGTCTATAGTCCTAGGGCCCAGCTATCAGGGCTAGCTGTATCAGAAGTAATAGAATGGTGAGTATTGATCGAAGGAGAAGACCTTCTTCCGAGGCCTCCAACTCACTGGGCATAGATTTTTGGTTAGATAACCTAACAATGTTAGTAGGAAATGGAACCTTGGTGGAGAGAAAAACAAACCCTCTGATGATGTGCTGTCCTGTAGAATCATATATAGATACCTGTGGACATAAACAGAGAGAGATTAGTATTTCATAGCGCCATAATAGAAATAAACCAGTTTTTAGGTGCTTAACACGTTAAACGCGAATCCCCGGAAACACATTACAACAGAACAAAACTCCCCTAAAGTGTAATTGAAATCACCTGATAATTCGGTCCTGGGCCCTCCTCTGGAGATGCAGCACGCTCAGACATGATTTCATGTAATAATACACTTGAATTTTCTATTTTAGATTGAAAATTAGCTTAGAAATTCTAAAAGCCAAAAGTCGCATGTAGACTCTGCCAATAAATTAGCAAAGAGCAAGTACTAGTTTGCGCATGCGCGGTGGTTGGGGCTAGCATCCGCCAGACTGTCATCTGACTACCTGCCCAGTAGGGGCACCTATCTTTTTCAATCTGAGTTTTTATTGATTGAAAGCCGATATTTAGCAATATCAAAGAGTATATGGGAGGTAAGTATACTCTTGAAGTGAAAAGTCCCCGCCACAGACGACAATCACTGCCAGTGCCTTTTAGTTGAGAATGATTTATCAGTGCTTCAGAAAACCACAGACGACAATCACCGCCACTGAATATTTTTAATTTGGCGATGCTCGAGAAAGCCACCGCCACAGCCGACAATCACCGCCAGTGCCTTTAAGTTGAGAATGAGTTGTCAGTGCCTCAGTGAACCATTGCCACAGACGACAATCACCGCCACGGAATATTTGAAATTTAGCGGTGCTCGAAAAAGCCACCGCCACAGACAACAATCACCGCCAGTGTCTTTTATTTGAGAATGATTTGTCAGTGCTTCAGTAAACCACCGCCACAGAGTCAATTTTTTCGGCGCGTATCTTTGAGTTTCTCAAAGATTTGATAAGTCAGTTAAAAGGCTACTACTCTTCATTAACCGATTGGCCGATTTCATGCAAACTCGGCTTGAAGGACCCTAGAATGGTATGCTTCAGAATCGGTATACAAAATTTGACTGCTTCATTCTTTTTTTTTGATAGCCATCTTGGATTTTCCGAAAAATGGCAGGAAATTATTTACAATTATACTCCTCATTACATTTAATTTCATCGACACCTAAAGGTGATTAAACTTTTGTTTAAGTGAATTTATTCCTTGATAAAAACAAGGCGACAAAGTAATTTACTGATGATACATTTACCATTAGCTTTGGAACTTTGAGGAAACTGATCAAATCAGAGGCATGTCATATTATTCAATTATGCATGTACTTAGATCTATTAAAACATCTGTGATGATAACTGGACCTGCCGTATTTGTGAGAATCTATCTCTTACATATGTGAATATTTTAATTTTGTTTATTTAACTATTTTGCAATGCAGAGAATGAAACATATCTAATACATCATGATAGAGAGTTTAATAATGTTCACATAAATGCAGAGGTCGGTTTGACCATTAGAGGTACAATGTAAAAATAATTCTACTATAAATATACTTTAGAATTATTTTGAGCTCTTTAATGGTTAAACCGACCTATGCAGTGGTGATAAGGAATGTCCATTTGCAGAGAGAAGAGTATTGTAGAAATTTTATCACTGGAATGACTGACTCGATTACAATGCCAGAATTCCAGTTGTAAATTTCCAAAGTATTTCTCTCTTGCTCTACAAATGGATATTCAATGGCCAAATATTTAATTTGATTATCAAATCCTGGCCATTAAAGTGTTAAATACTTAGAATGCAGTACATATTTCTCCTCTAAATGTGTGTTGAATGAAACAGCTGTGTGGATGGTGAGGTCTGCTAAACATGGAATATAAACAACAAGCACTGTCCGTACGCGGAGCCGACTGCAAAGTATCTATTGTCACATTTGATGATTTCTGGAACACACATTAGCCTGCAAATTTATACATGCATCTTGAAAATTTAGTTACCCATACACGTATATCTCAGAAGGCATGCATTACCTGATTAAATGGTCTAGTCTTTTAAAATGTTGATCTTTCTAAGACGGCGTATAATTTTTCGAGGTTTTCCTGCACCTCATCCTGCTCATTGTACATGTAACTGACACTCTGCTGCAGTAGCTCACAATAGACCCTGCAAAATAAAGACATATGTTGAATCAATTTAGTATCACCCTCATACCCTTTCAAGTCCAAGTACATTATTGCCATATCTAATTTTACAAAAGCAACTTTACACATCAACACTTTAAGCCCTGAAATTGCAAGGTTTCAATCTCAATACAGGAAAGCTGTTCAATAATTTGAAACTAAGTTGTCTAGAATCTATTATAGTCATATACATGTATGCAGCAACAGCTGACAGGCAAATTAGATTCAAAATATTTAACAGACAATACTACTCATTATTAGCTCACAGCTACATGTAAAAGAATTTAGCCAACTACCTATAAAAGTTATGGTAAACCTCTTATTAACAATGGCGCATGCCATACAAAGCAAGACGGCATATCCCCTCAGATCCAAACATTTCAGATAAACATACATCAAGAGTGGACATACATGTAACGTTAATTGTAAAGGACAATATTTTAGAAAAACTAATCAATGAAAAATGAAATCCTGACACTGCATCTCGCCTTAAAGAAAGATAGATTTGTAAGTGCAGGTTCAATTCCGTTCAACCATTATGCTCGGATAAGAGAATTTTGGTGAATTTTAAGTTTTTCAAAGGTGATAACTCAGGAAAATTCGGATGAATTTCTTCAAAATGGAATCATAGCACTGCTTCTTCAAGTAATATATTCAGTGACAAAGGGATTGAGAGCACAGATTCAAAATTCTTCAAGATCTGGCACGAACAAGACAATTTTGATGAGTTTTAAGCATTTCAGGGGTGATGACGTCCACAGAGCCCCCTAGGGTTGGTCTGTCGTTTTATTAACCACTCCAGGTTTCTGGATGGAGTAGCCTCCCTTAATATCAATCAAAGAGGGAATTGTAGCTAAACTGTAGGAGTTGTGTTGACATCTTGAAATGATTGCCAGAGATGGACGGAGCGACAGACTGACATACATACATTCTATAAAGACGCATGGATGTACAGGCATACGGATAGCACATGCACATCTTCAAGTGGTAATGAGAATCCTTACCAAGTTTCAAAAGAATCACAGCTAAATTGTAGTTGTGTTGACAAGAAATGATTTGTACTGCATGTTGACAAGAAATGATTGGTACTGCAGTTTATGTATCAGGCTTAAAGGTATTTAAAGGCGGATAACTCTGTAACGAATAATTTTCTGGCGGTGAAAAAAGCACATGCACATCTTCAGATGGTAATGACTAGATTTACGACGTTTCAAAAGAATTGTAACTAGACTGTAGGAGGAGTGGCGTTTACAAGGATGGACCCATGGACGAACACATATTTGGGACAGATGGATGGACGTACAAGTATACGGATGGCACATGCACATCTTCATGTCGTAAGGATAACACTTACAAAGTTTCAAAAGAATCGCAGCTAAGCTGTAGGAGGCGCCGCGTTGACAAGAAATGATTGGCAATGCAGTTTATGTATCGGCTTTAAGATATTTAAAGGGTGATAACTCTGTAATGAATAATCTTTTGGCCACGAAAAATGCACATGCACATCATACTGATAATGTGGAGGGAATTTTAAGTTAATCCATTGAGACCTCTAGGAGTTGCGTTGAAAAAAAAATGATTGTTACAGATGGATGGACTGACAGATGGACATACATACATTTTGGACAGATGGATGGATGCACAGGTATATGGATAGCACATGTACACCTACACATGGTAATGATAACACTTAGCAAGTTTCAAAAGAATCAGAGCTAAACTGTAGGAGTTGCGTTGACAAGAAATGATTGGCAATGCAGTTTATGTATCGGCTTTAAGATATTTAAAAGGGAGATAACTCTGTTATGAACAATTTTTTGGCCGCGAAAAAAGCACATGCACATCTGCACATGATATTGATAATGTGGACGAAATTTTACGTTAATCCAGTGAGACCTCTAGTTGTGTTTTGCGAATGTACAAACTACTTGTTTGGAGAAGACTCGGCGCAAATTGGAGACGATTTCAACGAAATACTGGTCGGCCTGCATTTTACTAATATATGGCATACCAGCATTTCCGATATATATTCCGCTATAGCTATGCAGATTAGCAAGTCCATAAACAAGAGGTGAAACGGCCCCCCAACCCCTCCCACTTAGATATGAATTCTGCCTACAACGCATGTATCGGCAAGTCCCACTACACACGCCATCACCCCGCACACACCCCAAATAATCCAATCCAAAGGAAGTTTCCCTGTTCACGAGCAGAACTTAAATTTTGTGCAAAATAAGAGATTACAGACCTTCGTCCTCCAGTTTTTTGTCACATTGCACAACTAAAAAGGTTTCAGATTTTTTGGAAATTTTTCCCTATTTTTTTTTAGATGATTCTAATCTGTCACTCAAGTATATGATGCCACATATGTAGACAATCAAAATATGTAATTAATGACGTACCTATGTTATGAGCACCCAGACAAATTAGTTTCAAAATATTCAACAGCTTACATGTGCTGTATACCTGTATAGTTACTATGATGTCAGGGACAATGTTCGGCTTTTGCAATGTTCTAGCCAATAAATAGATTAGCCAAATACCATTTTTGTTTATTTCAATGTCACTTATGAACCATGAAAAGTAGATCAAAAATGTGTTCGGTGAAGCGTGACAAGTAGGTCACAACTTTTCATACACGACACACCTTCAGCGTATAATACATCCATCATCAGGTTTAGTTCCAGTATGTCAAAACTCTCGAAACTATAGCCCACACTAACATGTTCTGTAATGTTCAATGAACCATGAAAAGTAAATCAAAGTTAGGTCACGATGACCTATCTTTTATACACTGTACACCTCCTCTCTAAGACGCATACACATATCAAGTTTAGTTCCCGTATACCAAAAACTCTTGAAGATACAGCCACTGCCCAGACAAAAAATTTCTGTAATGTTCAGTAAACTGTGAAAAGTAGGTCAAAATTAGGTCATGCTGACCTACTTTTCACACTGTACATCGCCTGAATAAGATGCATCCACGTACCAAGTTTCATGGTTGTACATATAAGTTTTGAAACCATGGCCTGGACAAGCTTGTAGAGGGTGAATGGACGGGCAAGGTTGTGACTATATGTGGAATGGTCCAGTAAGTGTACAAACTGTCTTGATTTACTATTTAATAAATATTCTGCTGAATAGGCATCAACAGCACCAAGTGAAATTAACTTCAAAATATTCAACACCTTACCTGTATAGAAACTTTAAAACTGGGATTCTGAAAATTCAGAGTTCACAGTATATTAATTGATCCCAACACACACACAAAGCATGGGCGGAGCTTAGCTATAGATGTGTGAATCAAAGCTAGAATTAGATCACTCTATTGCTTTTAAAACTCAGTTTATCTCACTTCTGACTGATTGGAAACAGCAAACGCATCCAATCAAATTAACAAGAGGTCTGTGACACCCACCTGGACCATTAGCATTTTAACTACCGTATATGCATTTAAATAGGCACGATGGATAATTTTCGCAAAAACCAAGATGGTCACAAAAGGAATTGACCAAACAAAATTATCGTTTGATATGTTGAAGCATTCGACCCAAGTTTCATTGAAATTAGGCTATTAATTAAGGAGTAACGTTTTAACCAATATTCAATATTTTACTAATATTCAATATTTTACTATGTCAATAGCAATGAAACCGGTGTACATTTTCAACAATTTTGGTGGATTATGTTTCTGTCTATGACAACAGCTTACACCAATTATTTTGAAAAATTAACACCAAATGTAAGAGGGGTAAGGGTTAGAGTTTTGGAACATTTTCAAACAATCTAAGATGTCAGCCAAAAATCGACCAACTAAAAATTAGTTCTAGATTCTACACCCATAGAATCCCAAATTTGCATAAAATCCACCAAGCAGTTAAGGAGATACATATTGACAAGTTCTGGTAAAGTTTTCATAAAATCTATGATTTTCCCCCCAAAACTTGGCCAAGCTAAATTCTGAATAGAAGATCTGGAACCTACCATGACAGGGTCATTCAATACAAATTTTGTTGAAATCTGTCAAGCAAATCATGAGAAGAAGCGTTTTGACAAATTCCAGTACATTTTTCATAAAATCAAAGATTTTTACCCAAAATATTGACCAATTAAAATTCTGTATACAAGTTGTTAAGCCTATACACCCCTAGGGTCCTTGCAGCCAAATTAGGTTCAAATCCGCCAAGCCAATCCGACAGACAGACACAGGCGCCATGGCATAAGCTCACTTGGCTTTTCAGGACAGGTGAGCTAATAAGAAGATGTATGCACATAGCAGCTCATCTGTCCAGCAATCGGTTAATGAGGATGATGATTTTAAAGAAAATGTTGCCAGCCAGACAGACAGACAGACGATAGACAGTGGGCATGGCATAGCAGCTCACCTGCACGCCTTGAGACTGGAATTTCAGGATTAACCCGTTAACACTCAAGGTGGGCAGAGACAGTCATTTCATTGATGAATTTTCAAAAATAATCTCCTGCTCTGCATACTGCACTTTGTATGAGAAAATTGAAAATTTCAAAAATGATATCTGCAGTGGTCTTGAGAAAGAAGATAACATTTTAGATATTTACCAGTGCATTGAATGAATTGATAAGCAAGCCAGTCATTCCAGTGATCATTTTTACGAGCTAATCATCTTATAACCTGTAAATTGACATGGACTAAGAAAAGATTCTTTAACTACCTCGACTACTAAATATTCAAACAGTTGCTAAAAAGGGAGATAACTCTCGTGGACAGATATATTGGCATATAATCAGGCTTGCCACAAAGTAGATATATTAACATAACAAATTTGACACTAATCCACAGAGAACAAACTTTTAGACCATCAACAACTTGTAAAATCTGTCACTATTTTTTAAGGAGGATCCGATGGAAGAATTGAAAATTGGTTAAGCTCATTGAAGTTCAGATCTAATAAAATAAGCAATAATGATTATTTTTAACATTTTAATGGTTAAGATTTGTCATGAAAATTTAAATCTTTGCTTAGTAATTGTCCATTGGCAGGTCAAGATTTTTTTTAAATTTACCTGACTGGCTCAATTACTGGCAGTGGGCCTGTAATTCCAGCAGTAAAATTAAAAAATATCAAGTTTTCTCTTGGTCTGAAATGCAGGAAATGTAAATTTCCCTTTCTCCGAGATCTAACAATACTCACCATTCTGTTACTTCTGAAATACAGCTGGCCTTGGCTGGGTTAACTGCTCCTTGCATATACACATGTATTAGCCTAGGAATGAGCATGAATATATCAGATGAATGAACATGATATATAGACATAATACAAAAAACTCTCAATCTTGAATTACCTCATGATAAATGGACTCCAGACGTACCGCCTCCAACCATTCACTTGTCCGGCCATCAGTGACACAACCTGGTTGTCATCCTCTCGCTCGACCATGTCTGCTTTTAAATTCTTTTCTTACCAAAGTGAAAAAAGGGAGAAGAGCAGTGTGGTCACTTAACTATCATTTCAAACCAGCTAAAGCGAGTGGATTGGCTGAGTCTGACACATCCCTCATATAGTAATCCGTGAATGAGGAATCACAGTGCCATTGTGCAACGGCCATGATGTCCTCTAACGGAACACCACTGTAAAGGGCGGTCGAGGCGGCTATTCCTCTAACATCGTGTGCCCTTGCGCCTTGCACCTGGTGCCCAGTCGCCATCTCATGAGTAGTCTGAATGCATTCGACTACCCAACGAGAGATAGTATCCATGGATGCGGCGCCATAAGGCTTCTTACGACAGATCCAGAGATGTCTAACATTCGACCGTAACGAGTCTGTCTGTTTTTTGTACTTAGTCAAAGCACGGACAGGGCACCAGACACTGGCATCACGATCAAACCTTGTTAACTTCGGTATTATGATCGGTTTGCAGGGATATCTCAAAGATTGATTCTTTGACATAAACTCTGCTCTTGGCAGAAGACGCAGACCCTCTCCGGAGACAATAAATCGGTCCCTCTCTGCCGAAAGCGCATGGATCTCACTGCACCTTCTAGCTGAGGAAGCTGCCAATAGAAAGACCGCCTTTAGAGTCAAATGCTTTAGACTAGCCGAACGCAACGGTTCGAAAGGGTGCTTGGCCAGTACATTAAGCACTAAAGATAGACTCCAGGCTGGAATGACTACCGGTTGTCTCGGTCGGAGATTGCTCATTCCCTTCACCATCACATTTAACTGGGCCACCTCTGGACTATCCCTGTTGGCTAGACAAGGGATAACTGATGCCAAAGCCGACTTGTATCCAGCAATTGTGACGGGAGCTAGTCCTGAAAAGAACAGCTCACAGAGAAAGTCTGCTATTTGCTGAATAGTGGATTGAAAGGTATCAATACCCTTTTCTTCACACCAGTCTGCAAATCTGTTAACCTTGTTGTTATATGACTGGAAGGTTGACCTCCTTCTCGCAGCCGCGATGAAATCAGCAGCTTGCCGAGAAAAGCCTTCCGACGTGGAACGTTGTTTGATAACACCCACGCAGTCAATTTGAACATTTCGGGACGCTCGTGTAGGAAGCGTCCCTTGGCCTGGGAGATTATGTTCGGAATCTCTGGCAACTGCACTGGGTTTTCCACCAGCAGATCTAGCAGATCCGTGAACCACGCCCTGCTGGGCCAATACGGCGCTATTAGCAGGACCAGACACGGTTCCTCCCTGATCTTCACCAATACCTTCAGCAGAAGAATGGTGGGTGGGTACGCGTAAGCGTGCATCCCCCTCCAGCTTATCGCCAGAGCGTCTGCATCGACGGCATTTGGATCTGCAATCGGCGAGACATAAGTCATGATTTGAGCATTTTCCCTTGTGGCGAACAAGTCCACGTTGGGTTTGCCCCAATGCTGGAAGATCCTTCGTAGAACTGGAGGGTTGAGGGACCATTCTGTTGGCAGAATTCTCTGTCTGCGAGACAAAGCATCCGCCAGAATGTTCAATCGCCCAGAAATGTGAGCTGCTTTCAAAACAACCGAGTAATTCCTGCACCATTGAATCAAGTGCCACACTTTGATACACAGCATGGGTGACCTGGTCCCGCCTTGGCGATTTATGTATGATACTACCGTCGAATTGTCCGACCGTATCAATATCACCTTGCCCCTGATCATCGGAAGAAACTCTTCCAATGCCAGTTCCACTGCCATCATTTCCAACAGATTGATATGCAGCTGACTCTCTTGGAGAGTCCATGTGCCCGAGACCTGGTGCTCTCCCAGGCAGGCCCCCCCCCAACCCCTCCAGCGATGCATCCGTGTACACGGATAGCTGGGGGTGGGGTAGATGCAGCGAAACCCCTACTAGGAGATTCTGACGCTCTTTCCACCATACAAGATGCGACATTATTGGCTCCAAAACTGGCACCAGTTTTGACAGGGGTTCTGATCTCTGTTTCCACAGAGACATCAGATACAACTGGATAGGTCTTCGCATTAGAGCAGCGTACGGGATCACCTGCGCCATGGAGACCATCATGCCCAGCATCTGAAGAAACCGCCTCGCCTGAATGTGGTTTCCCACTCGAAAACTCTTGAGGATGGCTAACAGAGACACCACTCTGGGCTCTGATGGGTAAACCCTGCCCTCCTCGAGATCGAATCGCATCCCCAAATAAACGAAATGTTGAGTGGGTGTCAACTCGGATTTCTCCTTGTTGACTATCCAGCCTAGATCTGAAAGTAACCTCAGAGTCAGAGCAGTATCCACGTCCAACCTGGCTGCCGAGTCTGCTTTGATCAGCCAGTCGTCTATGTAGGTGTGTAGTGCCACGTTCTCTTTTCTGAGAAACGCTGTCACCGCAAGGACCACTCTTGTGAAAACCCTTGGAGCTGTCGACAGGCCAAACGGGAGAACAATAAACTCCCATACTTGATTCTGAAATGCAAATCTCAGAAACCGGTGACAACTCCTGTTCATTGGAATGTGGAAATATGCATCTTTCAGATCGATCGATACACACCACATTCCCTTCCTCAATCCTGCCATTACCGACCTCGGCGTTTCCATCTGGAACCGAGGCGTATGGATAAACCAATTTAATGGCCTGAGATTGAGTACGGGTCTCCATCCCCCTGTGCACTTGGGGACAGGGAACATATTTGAATAGAAGCCTGGAGTGTTCTGGTTTGCAGGTTTTATTGCTCCCTTCAGAAGCAAACCTGACACTTCGTTTTGAATGGCTTCTAACTTGTCTGGTTCCCTTGCTACGGGTGTCCAGACAGGTGCCAAAGACAGATTCTGTGGCGGAAAGTCCCACCACTCCGGCATGTATCCCTGGGATAACCATCCCAGGACCAGACTGTCTGACGTCACACCTTGCCAAGCCTCGACGAAACGCATGAGCCTTCCACCCACTATAGATGCCTCGACGCCTAACGGGGCTGTCCGGCTCGCGGTCAGCTCCCCCCCCCCTTTCTTAATGAGAGAGAGAGAACCATTTCGGTCTTGGCTCGGCAGGTCTAACTGGCACCGCTGTTCCTGTCGCACAGGTGCGGTCCAGGCGGATACGAAGGGAGCTCTCATACCCTCAGGTACGATCCGCTCCCTTCTTTCCGCCCTTTGAGGACTTACCCTTCCCCTTCCCGCCTCTAGGGCAATCCGGAGCAACATTGGGGAGGGTAGGGGCCTCTACAACCTTCCTGGCTTTCTTCGCCGCCGGCGGCTGAGAAAATCGAGACGAAGCAGAAGCCGCACTAGGCTTAGCTTTCGCCTTGCCTTTATGCTTCTTCTGTTTCTTGGAAGGTTGAACAGTCAACGGCTTCCCTACAGCCCCTAGTGCGTGCGCTTGCCGCACTAGCTCCCGCTGTAAGTTTACCACCAACCGACTCTGCGCAATGCTAGCAGTGTCCTCTAGGATGGCCCGCGCCTGGCCACCGAAGATGCTAGGACCTGTCAGGGGCGTCCCAAGAAGACGCTCCCTGACGGCTGTAGCCGGACGCATATGGTCAAGAACCATTTGCCTCCTGGACTTTGTAACACGTGCCTGCACCCTTTCCAGCGCGTCCATAGACAGCACAAGGCCGTCATTTACGCACGAAAGCGCCACAGGTGGCACAGGGTGGCCTGCCCCCGCTTCAGCCCACACCGATTGAAGAAGGCGATAAGAGTGGTTGACAGCAGTCATAGCTGCCCTCACACCCTCATCACATAGGGACAGGACTTCCTCATGGTGTGCCTGGGACTTGTCCACCAGTGCCGGACCGGGGCCACCCGCTCCAGCACTCTGGACACCCAGAACCCATCGGTCATCCTCCATAACTGATGGTACCACACCATACCTGTCATATTCCCCCCGTGGAATACGACACCTTGCCCGCACCTCACTGGAGGCCGCAGGGAGCTGGCCCTTGGTCATGAGCTGCTTGCTAAAAATAGCCTCTAACAACTCGATAAACCGTGAAACGGACTGGATGCGGGCTGCGGGCAAGATCCCCGTCCTAATCGATGCAACCGACGGACGGGGCGCATCCTCCTCGGCCGTGGCAGAAACCACAGACGGGTCAACCCTGGCTAGCCAAGCCAGAGCCTCCAACCAGTCTACTTCCGAGGAGGAGACACCCGTGAACACGTCACCCGTTGACGCGTTCACGGACCTACCAGCCACGGCCGCCCGGCTAGGAGCCGCGGCTGACACGCCAGGCACTCCGGTACCATACGGTTCCGCCGCCACCCCATGGAACACAGTAGGCCCGCACAGAAAACCGTGCGGACCCATAGCAGACGCGGAACCGTGGCTAGACACGGGCGCCAACGGCACCCCACGTCTGACCAGACGAGATAGGTGAGTACCACTCCTGGCCAGGCACACCCGTCACCATGTCGGCTGGCATCACACCAACCATCACGGGACCGGTGGCCGGTACCAGATTGGCCTCAAACACGGGCGGAGCCGCTGCCCTGGCTTGCGCCAAGCCAGACAGATGACGGTGCCGTCCAGGACGGAATCGACCTCCATCTTCTCCACCCGTGGCATCACAGACCACAGCAACCTCTCCTCCTCGGCCTCCTCGTCTTCCGACCCCGAAGAGTCGTCACTAGACGAAGAAACCGTGGAGCCGTCCTGGCGGACGGCTCCCATGCCTGACGGACCGGCCACCACTACTGGACTACCCGGAGGTGGCCGCAGAGAGACAGAACCCGTCAGGCCAGAGTCCGACGGGACTGCCAGGGGGCCGTACGAGACGGCTCCCTCGGTGACCAGTCCAGAACCCTGTCCAAGGACAGGGTCCGTACCAAGCATGGGGAGAGACTGCCCAACAACCTTCGGTATCAAGTTCTCTTGGTCTGCAAATGGGTATTTCCCAAGACAACTACACAGGCTGGTTTTGTCCGGGTTGAACATTAGTTAACAAATCACTAGCTGATACTCAAATCATTTTCAGAACATTCAACAGCTTCCAAGCATGTAAAGCTTTAATGGTCAGCATTTGTCAAGAATATTTAATTTTTGCTTAGAGAATATCCATTTGCCAACATGGCCAATAAGGCTATTTTTGAAATTTACTCGTGGATTGACTGTCTCATGTGTTGAAGTAATCACTCAGTCCAGTGGTAATCTTTAAAAGATAAATAGCATTGACCTCATCCTGCAAATGCAGACTTTGCATGGAGAAGTCAGCCAAACCGGCTTCTACAGTATGCTTGAATGTCCATAAATTTGAAAACCAAGAGACTGTTTTTGAAAATTCACAATTGGAATGACTAGCTCCATAAGCATGCCAGCCATTCGTCGTAAATTTTCAAAAATACATCTTGGCCTGCAAATGGTCATTAAATAAGCAAATTATTTGATATTTTTTACCCAATTTAGCCATTAAAGGGTTAATTTACTTAAATCCTTGAAATCATAATTTAAATCTAACACTAAATGCTAAAACTGAAAAATAATCAACTATCATGACTATATATACTTACTTTATTACTTTCATTTAAGAAAAATTCACATTTACAGTAGCATTTATGTTTAAAACACATAGAATGCAGTACATACAGGTATTTATCATCTGTGCTGAATGAAAATTGATTAGGCTGTCATGGCTGTGTTAATGGTGCGATCTGATAAGAGTGTCTTGTACATTATCATCCATATCATTATGTATGTCACAGTATGTGGCTCTGTCTGTCTGACTCTACATATAGAGTATCTATCTGTTCAGTTTGTCATATCATGATTTCCTGAGAACACACACTGATTTGACATAGTCTGCAGATTTCTACACTGAGAATGCATCTTGGAAATTAGGTTATCTGAGAATGCACATGTATTCATTTTAATCAACAGTCTTTTAAAAGTGCTGATCTTTCTAAACCATGAACAATTGTTCAGTCCATCTTGCATCTCATCATGCTCATTGTAACACTGACTCTGCTTCAGTAGGCTTTGGCTCACAATGACACCTGCAAAATAAAAGACAGTTGAATGGTCAAGTCAATCAGAAACTGCCTTTGTAGTGGTCCTGAGAAATGCCTATGCATGTCAAGAGGATATTTTAGAAAGTTTACCACTGGAATGGCTAGCTCGATAACAGAGCCAGTCAGTCCAGTGGAGAATTTTCTAAAATACTATTCTCTTTAAAATAACCTTTACCACTCTGATGTCAATATTCTATCATTTGCCATGTCACTAGCAAAGAAATTGCTGTAGGCTACATTTTTCAACCACAGCAACATATTCCTTCAAATTTGTTGAAAAATTAACCACCATTTTTTAATTTAATTTGAAAACTGTAAATTTTGACATCAGAGGGATAAAGGTTAATCTTGGTCTGCAAAGGGCAAATTGGCATTCAATAATCAAACTTTCTGATTTTCTAAACCATTCTTGACCATTAACGATTAACCATTTAAGACGTAAATTTCTTCAAGAAAATTAAAAATATTTCAAGAAAATTTAAATTTTCTCAAAGAAAATGTCAATTTGCAGACCAAGAGTATACTTTTGAAGATTTACCACTGGAATGACTGGCTCGGTTATTGAGCCAGTCATTTCAACTGTAAATTTTCAAAAATTGCCTTCACTTGGTATGCAAATGGGCATTTCTTAAGACCACTGTGGACAGCATTTTGGGCTGATGTGTGTTAAGATTTAAGCTGTTGAATAATTTAATTCAGCTGGAAACCTGAGTGATATAATTTATATCAAAATATTTAAATTAATAAAAGATTATGTTGAATATTTTGAGGCTAAATGCACCTGGAAACTGTTGCTTTCTAACATGTCCGAGAAAAGTTTCCTATGTGACCAAAAGCTCCCAGCCAAATTGGTTTCAGAACATTCAACAGTTTACCTAGAAGTATACTAATTACTTTAAAATTGAGAAACAGCGATGAGGTATTGACAAATTTAGCCAGATAATACCAGTCATGTCAGTAAGGATAATCATTCCATATAAAATCATGCATTTATATGGATCTTATATTTTTCAGCTGTCATTAATTCATCATAAATCTCTTGAAACAATATTAGAAATTAGAAAACTGTTTAACATGCCTTTATTGTTGAAAAATTGAAACAACAAATTGCAAATTATCAACACCTAAATAAAAGATATTCCACAGGATACACAGTAGGGTCAGGAGCACCTAATTATGAATCAAAGAATTAGGCAATTTTGTTTTCAATTGTCTATATTTCAATTTCACTCATTATTTGGCTGTCAGTTTGAATTGCATTCAACTGACTTCATTCCAAGTAGGGGTCATTGACAGATTGAGCTAGGGACTGAATTAGAACTATTGTAGAACAAATGTGTATGCCTACATCATACATTTGAACCTACTACATGTAAATCTTACTAGAAGTAAGAAAGTCTGTTTGGGAACCTCACTGTTAATTAAAATGTCTGTCTCATAAGGCAATTTCTCTGGTATTAAATTATTAAGCATTTAATATCCAATATGCTGTCTACTATCTACAGTTGTCTTGTCAAATAATAATACATATGCAGAGCAAGGGAAAACTACTTTTGAATACTTGCCACTGGAGTGACTGGCTCACTAACCGGGCCAGTCATTCCAGTCATAAATTTTCAAAAAGTAACCTCATCTGCAAACAGACATATTTTCTTTCCATAAAAATGAAATTTTCTTGAAGTAATTTAAGGTTTATGCATAGGCTCATAATGTCTAATTGACATAACCAGGACTTATGCATGTATTATGCTTAAATTATAGGTCATGAAGAGGCATGTAAGTCATGAAATTTCACAGAGTGATCTAGATGATATCTGTAAATGAGAAACCTTTGAAATCTAGATGCGCTCAGATATCATCTCATGCATTTTATCTTTGTCATAGAAATTAAATTGTTATAACTCAATAGCATAATTTGTCACAGTAATGTTTTTGTGATTTTCATGACTTTTCCATGACCTAGGGTAAGGGTGGTGATGTGGGGTGGGGGCATGGGGAATAGCCCGCCCAAGTTTTGCCACTCCCATCCCCATAGCGACCACCTAGGTTTTTCCGCCCCACCCATATTACAGCACACACACCCGGGTCCAAGTGCCTTCCTAAGTTCCTACACCCTGATTAGTCTAAATGAGAAGCAATCAATATGCTGAACTGTGAAGTGAAGATATTATTGAATGCTCACATGGTCAAACACCATAGCAAGTATTATTCTTCTATGATCGATTAACTTTGAGTCCATTTCTGAAGCTTGAGTTCGCTTCATAACAAAGGGCAAG